>APFE031107323.1:1363-28842 GCA_000404065.3 Pinus taeda
CAAACTGATTTGGTTCCAAATATAAAGTTGCAATACGTACCTTTTGTGTGTTTTGCACATTATTGAGATCGCAAAATTTCTCCATCTGTAATATCCATGTTGCGGGATCCTTGCCATCAAACTTCCTCATATCGATTTTTGGAAAATGGTGGATCTTCAATCCAACATTAGAGTCTATGGAATCATGATTAATATTTTTTTTGTTCTCATCATGAGTTTCCTTTACTACCCTTTCACCATTACTGACCATTTCTTGTAGCAACTTATTCATATTTATCTTCAATTCTTCCATCTTATCATCCATGCCATCCATTTTAGTGTCCATGCCATTCATCTTAGCTTCCATGCCATCCATCTTAGATTCTACACCTTTCTTTAAACAATCCATCTTAGCTTCTACACGTTTCTTTAAACCATCCATCTTAGCTTCTTCATCTTTCATCTTAGATTCTATTACTTTTTGTGCAAGTGACACTTGTTGCACTTGGTCTCATAATTTTGATATATCATGTTGCATTTCTTCCTCTTCTTCATGAGTCATGCTAGATCTTTTAGGTTGCTTACTAGGTGTTTGCATTTTCTTTCCTCAGGAAATCAATTACCAATAATAATGCTTTACTATGCCCTTTAAATTCCTTCAAACTAATTTTTCAAACCAAGCTTAAGCAAAAATTTAAAAAAAACTGCACACCTTTTTTCACTTTGTAGCAGCTTGATATTGAATCTGATGTATCTCTATAATTTCAGATCATCCAGTTCTGAAATTGTGATATGTAGTAGCCCTAGGTGTCCTCCTTCCAATGCCACCAGTATGATCCAAATTGGATTCTCTAAGAAAGTGTTATGCACAATCTCCCAAGATTACCTGATTATAGACCTTTCCATAAGAGCGAACTTATATGAAGTGCCCCATGTCATTGTTTCAACCTATGGCACTAAAAAATATATACACAAAACTACCATCTGTCTTCTTTCTGTACCTTCTTACAAAATTTCAATCCGATGCTCAGAGAGAAAGTTATGATGATTTTCCCCAGGTCACCTGTTTGGAATGTAATTTAGGAGTCTGCAAAAAGACCAACTTCCTCAGCTCATATCTCCATAAATATAGCGCAAAAAGCTCTGAAATTTGGACCCAAGGTTCAGTACGATTTAATCTCAAATGGTTTTTTTTTTTCGCTTCTGAAACATCATAGAAAAAAAGTTATAGTGAAAATTCCACGATGACCTATTTGGAGCAGCGAAACCCTAGAATCCAAAGCTCTGATACCAAATTGTTATGAAACCAGCTCACAAAAAGATAGAAAAGAGAGATCAACGCCTTAGAATTCAGCCTCTTCGAGGGGGTAACCTCCTTTACATTACACAAATGAACAATTATTGGATGATTCAAATGACAAAACCTCCTTTCTATATATAGGAGTCTATGGACTCACAATATAACCCAGCCGACCTAATAATAATAATATAAAGCCACAAAAATAAAAATGGAGGGATTTTATGGGGCACAGTAATAAAAATATGGGGACAATAGGGGCTCAAAAATATTAATAAGGGATACAAATACAATAGTAATGGGGTAATCACTAGTATTATAGGGACCTAACAACATCCACAAGTTCATCTTGTACCAGATTGCATGCAGGTATCTCGTGCTCCCATGCGCGGACATGATACATTGGATCGTCCCGCACACTGATCCTGAGATGATGACATTGAGTAGTGTCAGTAGGACAAAAATTTCTACCTTTAGGGCATAGGATTATGATGAGATGTATTAGATTTCGAAGCCCGTGATCACCATGGAGACTCCCTTCAGCATACCTAGCAGCAATGCCAACTCCAGAGGTATCTTGAAGAACTGGGTGAAGGAGACGCTAAATTCAAGATGACACCCAACCATGTCTACAAGATGAAGATATTGCGGAAGGCGTATTAATACTTGGTCATCTTTGCATGTAGTCTGTATGGCCAAGAAAGCACGAAAAGCTTCCCACAGAGTTGGGCGATCATGTTGAACCAACTGGCTAGAGAAGGCAAAGCATGCAACTGGTTCGACATGTTAGCTCACCAACTGAAGGAATAGGTAACAAGGGATCAATAGCCACCCAAAGGTATGCAAGTAGGAATCTACATGTTCTCCTACCTCTTGGATGCAATCTATGCCCGTCAAGAGTTCCCAGGCTTGAAGTGGGCATGGACACTAGTAGAGACCTCTGTGAACAATTATTGTAAGATGTTGTCCAAAGGTAGCGTCAGAGGAGTTATCACACTGTTGTCCGATAATTTTGTCACCCTGGTTTACAAGATGATATTTGAACAGGATTCACCCTGCATGTCGAAGGTAGCAATGGAGGCACTGATTGACATAGCTGATTGGTATGCCTCACTATCTGGCACCTTCATACGGATGTACAGTGTGGAAAAGCCTTCACATGTTCTATCGAAGTTTTCTGTGGACAAGCTCATCATGCAAGAAGTATCATATCGCATCTAGGCAAGATTGATAGCTAGGCTGCACAAGGAGAAGAAGGCACCTTGGCCTACACTTCCCTTGCGTATCAGGTTATACGAGATACAGAGTTTCAAGCATGTGGATGTCGAAGCAGAGAAAATGAAGAAATATCCATTCGACCTCCCAAGTTATAATCTGTATGACCTGCATTGTCTTGTGAATGATCACTACGCAAGAGTACAGTTTAACTGGATCCACAGGCATGTCATTAGGTGGAGGAAGACCCATGGAGATATTATTACAACTCCTCTAGACTCAATGAACCAATCACCCTTGCTGTGGAATAGATAGCGAAGCAGCATCCCAGAGAGCACCAAAAGTAGCAGCAACAGTAGAGGTGAACATACTAGTGTGCGACAAGGGAAAGAGGAAGATTGTCGACCACATGGAGGAAGAGAAAATCTGCAAGTTCCAAGCAGACCCACTTGTGCAGAAAGAAGCTTTGGCAATAGAGGCAAAGAGGCAATAATGCAACAAGAGAAATGCGTAAAGGCAGAGAGAGAAATGGAGAATGGAGGAAAAAGAGAAGGAGTTGCATGAGTTGAAGGAGAAACTCCCATAAGGAATAGTAGTTGCGCAAACAGGCGTAGGAAGCCCAGAAGGAATAGGTATATTACGGGGTGTAAATTATATAGGTAGATGAAACTGCACGCATATAGATATTAGACTCATCAGAACAGCTAGCATCAAGCAGACAGGGTGAACCATCAGAGGAGCAGGACTTTGCTCAGGGGAGAGAGCAAGCACTTGAACAAATGGATATGGATATGGAGCAATAGGAGTTGGAGCATGACATCAACGTCATGCCTCACCACCAAGAGGTTGACCCACTAGCTTCACCGCATCCAAAAGAAGAGAAAGTCCCAAGTGACCAAGGAGACACTGAAATCCTTCGAGAAAATTTGGAGGAGGAGATTCACAACATCTCATTCGACGAGTCTCAACATAGAGTTGTGCAATCTCGTGCAGTGTCAACTCCAGAGGATCATACATCTTCTATGTAGCTTGAGTAACGAGTGATCATGTCTGACATGCGCAAACATCCATGAGCATTGGTTGATGCTACTAGCACATATGCCGAAGCCACTAGCTCGAGTGTTCACTTCTTGATAGCTGAGAATGAGCGAATGGCTAAGGAGCTACAGATGGCCAAGCAGGGAGGAGAATTGGTTACAGCATCCGCCCGAGCAAATTGAAGAAGGTAATACTGGATGAAGTATTGTCCCTTGACACAGTCATGTGGGTGTTGTATTCCAAGTTTGGTACCGTGCATAAGGCATTCGTCCATCTCAGCGGGTGGCAACATCAATTTGATAGGAGAGCATGTATCTTTTTGAACGTGCATGTTGTTTTTGATTACATGCAAACATAGATGATGAGATACAAGGGAGCCTCACTTCACTTGCCTAAGATGATGAAGCCCATAGCGGTCAATCTAAAGGCATGCATCTGGAGTCAGATCCGGAACTATGAAGAGCTCCTGCAACTCATCACTAGTCTACAAGCTTCCCATGCACCTATATTCAAAAGTATGGATGTTGTTTTGCATGCACATGCAATCCCATCTATTGGGACACTCACCCAAGCAAAGACAAAGGCATAGGTCTGGCTAGACCTTGACTCATACTTTGATGAGTTAATGCATATAGCCACCAACCCTGACTTTTCCATCAATGCAGACACCATGCACAAGTATGTTGCTGGTCTGGCCCCACTCAAGACAATGATGTGCATGTTATCATATAAGTTGGACAGAGGAGCTCGAGCAGTGTACCTGGATGCTATGGAGGCAAGAGTTCATTTCCAGAAAGATGTCACCTTAGAGTAAATAGAAACCATCATGGACTACTGATCTTGGCATCAGTTCGCTACTGTCGAAGAGCTGGTCTTCCAACAGTTGTCCGAGTCATAGTGATATCTTGCATTGCTTTCTCAAGCCATTTTTTCTCCCATGCGTACATGTGCATTGTAATGTAATGTCTTGTCAAGTGTAAGTTCAAGTGTCGATAGTTGGATGTAACAGTCATAGAGTAGATGAAGAGTCATGAGGGTAGATGAACTATCACAAAGTGGAATGTTAAGGGCCATCCCACCCTTTTCTATAAATATTCCCTCATAACTCATTGTATAGGCTTTTGGTTAGCCAAGCTTCTAATAGGACTATCTTAGAGAGAGCTTGGAAAGTATTGTAACGAGCCTTGGCTTCTCCACTACGTAGAGCTAGTATATCTCTTTGGAGGAGCATGTAGTTGTGGATGTAACATTCCGTTGTTGGAACTAGTGGTTGGACATGGATGTATTGTATGATTGGAACTTACACTTCTTAATATAACAGAGCCAACACATGTCATGCATATTTTGTATTGTATTTCAGCTATCTTGAGGACTTTAAATGATATATTTATCTGTTTTCTTACGCATGCACGTGTAGCTATTTCTTTATATGTATGTATGGATCTTTCTAAAATGTGTTGTTGGTTTAACCATCACTTTTGATTGCTAGCTTACTTTCCTTTCGTGTTGTGATGCATCTTTTCTCGTGTGTTCCCTTCTTAACTCTGTGCTATCATAGGTTTCCAAGGGGTGCACTCACCTCACCCTCTATGTGTTAGAACCACTCATGCACCTTCCTTGACTTACTGCATATGTCACACACTTGCTACCAATAGGGACATCTTACTTTCCTCTATGTGAAACCATGGTCAAGGCATTACCATATGACCCACTACTAGGACTCCTACACCAAACGGTTTGAGGTCTAATTGGGACTTCTTACCAGGGAGATCCCCTGACATGTTGGCAGGTCTAGCACCGTCAACATTTTTGGTACTAGAAGGAGGGTCAGATGACAAGTTGTGTCCTCTCATCTTGTTTTGAACCTTTTCACATCTATCATGGAGTCTTGCACTCTCAACCCTCCATGATGTTTTTCACATGCCAAACATGTCACCATATCGAGGGAGTTTTTTATCTCTTGTCTACATACATGTATGATGGTGAAGGTGAAGTGGCATGGCCTAAGTTCTTACATGACTTTCTCACCATGCTTCATGAGGATGATGGATGTTCTGATGAACAGGCCAATCTGTTGCTTGCATACACACTTCACGAATCCCCACATTGGTGGTTGTGCAGACTTCCGACTGACAACGTGCACACACTTGAGCACTTCTATGATCTCATTGAAGATAGTTTCTATCATTTTAATCTAGAACTTATTGACCACAAACTATTACAACAACAGAAGGCTCTGCATGAATCACCTATGGACTTTTGGCAATGCTTCCATGATTTGCATTTTCAAGCTCCAAAATCCAGATGAAGAAGTTTGAGCCCAAGCCTCGCTCAACATACTTCAGTGATGGAGCTGTGCGATCAAAAATGTATATGGTCACTGTCACAAATGATTGTCCTCCATCCCCTCATGAAAGAGCTCCACCATTGTAGAGTGATGCGAGATAACATGCACACCCATCAGTTCAGCTATCACATCCTCCCACCATCACTTCACTTAATTTTCACACAGATTTGGTTGTGAGTCCATCAAGTTGTCATATGCATTTTGTACCACAACCTTTGCCTTCATACTCAGATGATCCTCTGAATGATACTATCTTGTGTTCTTCCATTCTGGACTCTACACTTGTTGTGAACGAGGATCAAGCCATCGACAGAGTTCATGTTGCACACCCAACATGCATTGTCATTCATGAAGAGTATGACTGGGAGCTTGAGCATCAACACTCGACGAAGGATCACTCCCTTCTATTTGAGCCTCCTCTGTTCTTTCCTAACATCTTTGGTGAACCTTCCATCCATGTTTTCACATGTGTATCTTCATCTATGGATGCACCCATTATTGATCACTTGGAAGACACACTGGATGTCAGTCTATCATCCGACAACAGAGAGGATAAATTATTCATTGAAAATCCACTTGACCTTTCATCTACCTTTTCTGGAAACACAGAGGATGAAATTGTTCGCTTCTCATCTACCCCTCTACTTGATTTATCATATCATGAGGATACTAATGAAATCATTGATTTTTCTGATCGTGGCTATCATGACCTATTTACTTCCATATTAAGTCATGATCATGATTCTATCATAGTTTATTTTTTGAAGCCACCTATTTATGATGATCTATCTGATGACAAAGTCAAAACACCCAAGACTTTCAAGGCACTTCAGCCCAAGCTGATGGTTATGTCAGGCCCTTGTTGTCCTGAGGTTGGTTTCACTTCCGATCAGGAAATTTTTCAATCACCTGAGGCTCCTTATCACTCATATGTATACATTGAAGATCAATCTCACATACATATCATGCTTCCTCCACTTGAACTACACGATCCCATCATTCATGCATTGGAGGAATCTTACATTGTAAGCACACGTGCATGATGCAATGCCTTTGTTTCTTTCGTTTTCTTTCATGTCACAATCAAGAGTATGTGTATGCTTCACAGATACACGTAGTGTCGCACGGCACCGTGACAAGTCCACGAACCACATGTCATGTACTTGCACTCACTTATGTCCTCTAGACACTCTTAAACATCAAGTGTGTTTGTCTTCATTGTTATATCTTTCTTGTTTCCTAGTTCGCACAACCAGGTTTCTCATGGACCAAGCCTTCACCAACATGGGTCAACCAATGTACCAGTGGTTGCATTGGAAATATCACTTCACGTGATCAGGTCCATGCACCATTAGCTTAGGAGTAGGAGTAGTGTTTGCTTTCAGTTTTTTTTCTTGCATGCCTGTTTGCTTTCTTGCTTTGCATGTTTTTTTGTTTGCTTACTCTCTTTTCTTTTGCATTTACTTCCGCTTCTAATTTGCTTTGTTTTTTGTTCGCTTGTTTTTGTTTGTAGGTTAGTTTCACATGAAACTGTGCGCAACTCTTGAAACAAGCTAGGTAAAGTACAAGAGACCTTGTGCAACTATCACTACTTGGTTATCTATCATCTTGCCTCTGTGTGAAGAACTTGTTACTTTTAGTCCATGATAGGTCGATGGAAAATATGTACTATTTGAAGTGAACCTTCGTGAAAACAAAACATTTGTGTGCTAACTAGTGTCACCTACTCTAGTCGGTTTTTTTTTTTGGGTTAAACCTTGGCATCTCAGTCAAGTAGAGTAAGGTGAGGGGGAAAACCTTAACAGGCACATCGGAGGTATATAATAAGCTACTTATCTAAAAGAACAACCTCTTCTACTCTCAATAAGTCAGGATCCCTCTTCTGCCTTTGAAATGAATAAGCGCTATGTACAGTTATGAAAATGAAAAATGAATAAGGCGAAAGAAGAGAAAGGCTTCCCGCACAAAGAGGTGATAGAATTAACTCCGTTGGGGTACTGACCAATCTTGCTAGCAGTGGAGCGATGCTTGTGTTCCTGTGTGACTCCATCGAGGTACTATCTAGGCTTGTTGGTAGCAGAGCAATACCAGAGATGAAACTTAGACTTTGACGACTATACTACTTGTGCACCAATATACCCCTCAACCCCAATCAAAACAACTGTGTTGAATTGGCTTGGAATGTGTCTCAACCAACCAGGATCTTGGTAGATGCTACATCTTACAATCAAACAAGTGTGGAAACGAAGATGAACTGAGAGATGAACAATACTTCCGGAGTTTTTAGACTTTCTTTTCACAAACTAAGTCCATTCAGAGAGTTGGAGTTATACCAGTGTGTCACCAAGTCTTGTACCGACTACAACCACCCTCCAAAATTTTTCCTTAGCTTCATTTTGGAGCCTCCCTAACAACCATCCTCAGCAGTATGTCTTGCCTTGTCAAGTACACATGCTTCAATGATTTTCTAGCAGACTTCCAGGCCTGTGCATAAGAGCTCCTTGCACCCCCCTCACAAGTTGTTTCTCTGGACTTGGTCCAACTGGAGGCTAAGAAGCTCCCTCAAGAAATTGTACAATTCTGGAGGGGAACCAATCTTCCCACTAGAAATTACGTAATTCTGTCTAGAAGTCTACTGGGCTCCAGAATTGCGCAAATCTTCCTATCAAGATTCACTAAGAAAATTGTGCAATTCCTCCTAGCAAAACTACTCAACCCAGAAATTGTGAAATTCTGGGTAGCAGTTAGCTTCCCAACCCAGAAATTGTGCAAACCCTCTGGGCAACCAGCCCAACTCCCTCCCAGAAATGCGTGAATTTTCCCCTTAGATGAGCAAGTTGTTGCATGTGCCATTGAGTTGATCGATTCCTCCTGAGAGCAAGAAAACTTGACTTCCACGCATGGGCTTCTCTTTCCTGGAATAGAGAAAAGAAACATGAAAAAAGCATCCCTAGATTTTACGGAGCTATTTTTAGCAGCTGGAGGTTACATGCAAAGATCTTTTTAAAATATTTCCTCCGAGTGTCGTTTTTTCCTATATTTGTGGCATGCACGTCATGAGCCTCAAACTTATTTATTCGATGCTTTCGAGCTCACTTATTCACATCGATATTGGAGCTCTAACATCCGACAACACATCCAAGAGTCTTTGACACATCTAGCTCAACTTTTCATGTGTAAGTCAGCTTAACTTGTCTTTTGCAAAATTTCTGTCACTTTTTGTTCTTTCGCTTGTGTGATTGATGTTTGCTTGATTTTTGTGAACGCTTGCTGTCGTTTACATGCATATTAGCTTGTACCAGCACCGTTTTAGTTTTCGTTAGCATCTCATTATTGTTGTATGCATGAAACTGTTTTGCACGAACAGTCATCGATTCAGAAACTCACTTCACCCACATGCATGTTGTTTCATTTTCTAAATATTTCATTCATTGTTTACATACACGATCATTCAATCCTGCTTACACTTAGTATAGCCATGCATTCACATTCACATTTTCTTTCAGTTACCCATCAGCAAGTCTGGGCAGCTTTGGCCTAGACTTTGCCTCACCAAGATAGCATTGCAAAATCCTGAGAGGGAAGGCCCTATCTTCCTTTGAAGAAATGTGAAATTATGCTCAGTGACTATCCTCCAGGGACAGTGACTACTAGCCCAAAAAATTGCGCAATGCAGTCTCTGGTCCTGCAACCACTACTAGATGAAATTGTGTATTGTGTAGTTCTAGCAATCAGCAAGCCAGCTGGTGA
The DNA here is from genome assembly GCA_000404065.3 of Pinus taeda. Lineage (NCBI taxonomy): Eukaryota > Viridiplantae > Streptophyta > Pinopsida > Pinales > Pinaceae > Pinus > Pinus taeda. The sequence continues at coordinate 10,990 of APFE031107323.1, forward strand.
GCCCCAGTATTGCAGCAATAATGCTGCAATTCCTGGAACTCCCTTCTTTAATTTTATCAACCCGGTAGTTCGTAACAAACTTGGAAGCGACGGTGATGTATGCACAAGTACTAGCTCTTGCCGCGGCTGTCACTTGATCAGCTGGCACAAGTCCGCTAGGAGCTTAAGCCAACTTCTATGAGCTCTCAGAAGAAACTTTTTAACTGATGGATGAAAGCTAACTCAAAGAAGGCTAATCTACTCGCAAAAAGAAACTGGAAAGTTGAAAGGAAACACAAACCCTAGCAAACCCTAATTCTACCAGCTAGTCCTACTAATGAAAGAAAGAGGATGCAAGCTAGTGGAAGAGATGCCATTGACTTCTAAGAAGATGAAATGCATGTATCTAAGCTATGTCTACAGCAAAATCTGAAAGAACCATCTTTATGTATTTTTGAATAAGTTGTCAGAATTAGCATGCATGTGATTTAACTGGTTTTGACTGTGCAGAGGTGGAATGGCAAAAGGAAATGCTTGCAGGAGGTTGGGAAGGTTAAAATAGGTCCTAAGGGGTACATATCACCCTTCCTAAGAGTTTCACAGAGTTTGGCTATCAAGAAACCTCATCGTGAGCTTCTACAGGAAGTCTGCAGGGGTTCTATAGGATGTTCTGGAATTTCTACAGGATGTTATGTGATTTTCTACAGGATGTTCAGAAATGGGATTTTGGAGAATGGATGGATGAAGAAAGATGAAGGAGAGGGTATTAAGGTTGGATGAGGGTGTGAGAAGGTCCAGGTTTTGGTGGATGGAGTTGAGGAGTGATAAGGACGGTTGGATTTGTTCAAGGAGAGATAAGGCAATGCTACACAATAATATGGAAAGTAGGTCAACGTGAGGGAACGTGGCAAAGGTAAGGCAAGGATCTGAAATGGAGGATGAAGCAGGTAGGTTGGATGGAGTATGGCTAGGTAAGCAAGGATAACCGGTACTCTGGAAGTGGTTTTTCAAACTGAATAAACAAACACTTATAAAACCTATGACCTAGTTACTTCACTCTAATCTGACCTAACAGCAAAAGGAAATGAACAGAAGTTTATTCGAAATGCAATACGTGAAATAACTATGAAACTAAGCAATCATAAACCTAAGCATGCCATAAAAATTGAGATCATGTTTGAGAACTAAGAATCCAACACTAATACTTGCATGGTGAAGCAAATATAGCGTTTTTGGTGGCAGCAAGGTCACCTTGGTCCCAACTCATGATTCCACTGAGGGGGAGGTGAGATCCAAGGTGCTTGGTAGCCTTTTTCTGAAGATCTTCCCTGTGATTAACCTATTAAGTAAATCTAAACATGAAAAACTATTTTAATCATCAAAAACGACCTAAGTAACCAAGCAATATTTTAATCTAAATAACAGATTTTATTCAAAGAATGCAGCAAAGACACATGAAAGTAAACAAAGGAGGTACTAGGCACTTGAGATGGGCCCAACCCTAAGAGTTATAACCTCCTAAGAGAGATTAGAGCTGGTGCAAAGCTGGATTCATCTTTATTGAGCAAGAAAAGAAGAGTTACATCAAAAACTGTCCACAAGGGAGAGCTTGAAAATGTGCTGAAATGCAAAGCTAATCTATTGACTAAAATCGAACTACAAACTAGCTAACTTCTGCCTACAAAGTGACTAACTACTGGCTAACCCAAATGAGGCCCTAAGCCCTCTTATTTATACAAATTGAGGACCCCAACAGTCCTCCTAAACTTTAGGGACTCGGCTACCAAAACTTGGAGTTAAAGCAACTTTACTAGCCCTTGCTCGGCTGCCCTTGTGATAATCAATTTGGTGGCCCTTGAATTCCGAGCTGATGGTAGAGAATTCGAGGTAAGGGCCCATAAATGAAGGGGACACCTTCCTAAAAATCCTCTCCACGAATTTGGCTACCAAGTGCTCATTTAAACCTTTGATTTTGTCTCCAAGATGACCAAAAACACTGCATAAAGCACACATTAGACTTGTTGGCATAATGACTAACCCAATTCACTCTATTAGCATAAATATAATAAAAAACATGCAATAAACTAATGAGAATGGTGGATTAAGTCGAATTAGGAGGCTGAATGAGCCCATATAATTATCCATTTTTGGGGCTCATCATCACCCCCTTACTGAAAGTGTTGCTCATCCTCTGAGCAACTAATCTATGTCCTCCTCTTTGATGGCCTTGGTGGCCTCCCTGTCATGCCAAGCTCCTAAAGTGATGTCCTCTTCTCGGTCATGAAACCATGCTTTTCTCTCTGCTTCTTCCCACTTCTTGTGCTCCTTTTCCTAGAGAATTCTCAGCTTCGTGTAGAACTGTCTCAGCATCCTGTAGAGAGGCCTTTGTGTCCAACATTTTCATTCTTTCTTTGCAGGTGGATGTCTTCGAGCTTCCCTTTTCATAGGTGATGGATGCCTTGGAGGGAGACCTCTCCTTTTGTGTAGCTGAGGTGTCTACAATCATGATTGGTTCTTTTGATGGTGGCTGGGGTCTGCTAGTCTTTATCCTCATGCTCCTTCTTGCCTTAATATACAGGGAAGGCTCCCTATTTCACTTCCCTTTCTGATTTGGAGATGCTTAGGGTGGCCACCACAGCTGTTGCCTCCCTGGCTAAAATCTCAGGCAATTTTTCCTTCTGTTGCCCTGTTTCTAGACTTCCTGTAGAAAGTCTTGTAGTGGTTGTTTTCTGGCTTCCTGTATAAGCGGTTTTCTGGCTTCCTATAGAAACGGTTTTTACTGATTTGGCTTGCTTGGTTGGGAGTGCCTTCTCTTTGACTTGTGTTGTGGTTGCCTTGGGTGTGCCCTCACTTGTTTGGACTTTTTCAATCCTCTCTTCCCGAGTTTGTAACTGCTTTTCCCTTGCCGTCTGTGTTTTTACTCCACCCACAGCTTTGGCCTCAGTAGCTTGTCCTATTTCTTCTTTTTCTTCTTGCTTTTCCTGTGGTCGTTTTCCCTGGATTTTCTTACCCTTAGCTTCCTTACCCTCAGTTTTCTTCTCTGCCTCAATATGCTCCTTTTCCTCACTGCTGGATGAAGTGAGTTCTTCAGCCAGAATCTGGATATCATCATTCTTGGTCATATTGTGAAAAGTCTCCCAGGAGAGAGGGACAGTATAAGTATGGAGGGCATCTTCTATTAGAAGCTTGATAAGCCCATGATGGGCCAGCTGGTCTGGTGTTCCTTCCTTCAGTTTTGTGCCACACTCAATCAATGACTGTAGGAGGAAATATGGGAGGCTTAATTTTTGTTCTGTGGGTAAATCCATCTTATGCCTGAGCTCAATTAACAACCGGAAGTGATAACCATACACAATACTGAATCGCCCCTCATAGGTAATATACTCCAAAATGGCTGAAGGCTGACCTTGCTCCAAAATGGCTGAAGGCTGGCTCTCCAGACCCCATTCTTATCCTCTGAAAACTGTTCTTCCGGTAGGAAGAATTCCTTTTTGGCCTTTTGGCCCAATTTCCTTTCCTCTTTATCCCAGGGTATCCCCAATGGCAAATAAGTGACCCAAATAATGAGTTGTGGGGTGAGTTTCAAGGTCAATCCTCTGAAATTTATAGTGGCCAGTGTTTTTGATTTGCGCTGCAGGGACCTCAGGAACTCCTCAGCTATCTCATCATCATGACCTTGAATTCTCTCATAGAAGGTCATCCACTTTGCACGGGTAAATAAGTCTACCACCTCAGGAGTTTCTCTCAACTTCTTGGAATCCAAGGGTTCCTTTCTGATAAACCCTCATGGCATGGTGAAAACACTCTGTTTTTGGCTTGAGCTCTGGTTAGAATGAAATTCTAGTATGGTTTCCTCCTTTGATTCTCAGGACAGGGTTTCTCAGCTGTTTGTATCTCCCCTTTCACGTATTCCCTGGTTATACTACTATTGCTGCCCAAAACTCAACTTGTCAAAAGGAAATTAGGCTCTCACAGACAGGTGCAGAGCTTGTTTTTCTATTCCATCCACATAACAGTCACAATTTTTTTATATATATGTGCACAGGTGAGCCTTACAACGGTTTATCATTTCTACAGGAGGAATTTTTTAACAGGAACTGTGGAGGAGAATTTGACGCAGAACCAACTGAAAAATTCCTTGTGACACACAGGAAAACTGCTATTCTTGATCCACAAGCAGACTTGTCTCTAATTCTCCTACTCCAGATAGTTCATTCACCACCTTTCGAAATATATCATGTAGGAAAGAGTGTTTTTCGAGCCTACCTCTTCCAGGACTCCCAATTTGTCGAAGAAAAATCCAGGCTTTTCTGCTCTGGAAGGCTATGCTGTAATTTCCTGTAGAACGTCTTCCTGTATAACGTTGACCAGCTTCTGTAGGATGTCTCTGCGCCTCTAAGAAATCTTGGTATGCAGGAGAATTTTGAACAGGCCGAAAAATTTGGCGAATGACGTCGTTTTAATAGAATTCAGAGGCAGAGGATGCATACTTCAGCCGAAGAGGTTTGCAAGTGTAAATGAACAACGGTTAACGTGAGTCTTCAGCAGAGCATTTTGAATTACGAAGCAATTCGTGGCGAGAGGATGAGGTGGAAAAATGTGTGTTGTCTTTATTCGAACTGCAGTAATGTTATGAACTGTATGTTCTCTTCTATCTGTTAATTATTTGATGTCCTGTGCACTAGAGTTTAACACGTCTATCACTACCTATGTTTTTCAAATTTCATGTGACTGACTATACACGGGCACTCGTGATCGCTAGATGAGCGCAATCGAATCTGGCTAGCTTTCTGGCTGAATCCCACCATCTCATTCGTTCATGCAGTGCTTAGATTAGATTCATGCAATAGAGGAACGAGTTTTAGTCACATACCTGGAAGTCGAATGGTTGTTGTGAGGTGCTGTGGCCGTTCATTTGTTGCATGCACTAGTTTCTATGGTTGCATGATGGCTTAATGGCTGATTCATGGATATTTCTTCTTGTGCAGGTATCCTCTGACTGGATCCATGCTGCAGGAGCTGGCTTCACATTCAGATCTGCACCCTCAAGCTGCTGATGTTGAATTTTCATAGGAAATAAATTTGTTTTCGCCATTGCTCCCGAACGATAGACCGGATTGATCTGAAACTTGTTGAGCATGTTCCTATCATCATTATGCACCTCCCATAGCAAAATTGCGATCAATGGATGCACAGATTTCAAGAAAAATGGAAAATGGCTGAAGATTACAGAGATCAATTTCTCAGAAACCGTGCATTAGAATTGCTTGAAACTACTTCGGTAGGTTACTATCACCCATATGCATCTCCCCATGAAACAGGTTTTAAAACAGATGCACGGATATGGAGAAAATGCAAAAATGGCTGAAAGTGATGGAGGCTAATTTCTTGGAAATCGTGCACTAGAATTGGCTGAAATTGCTCGGGCATGTTGCCATCATCCCTATACAAGTCCCTGTAAAACGGTTTTGTAAATGGATGCACGGTTTTCAAGTTATGGAAAAAACAAATTTTGTTCTATGTATTTTTTTCTTCAAAGCATTCTGCAAGTTTTTGCATGGTAAAAAAACTGACCTTGGGCTGTGATGCAGGCATGGAGATGATGGAGGAGGAGTTTGAAGATTGCAGGAGGACTTCTGAACCCTTGAGGAAGCCATCATGTTTGCCAAACTACCTTTTTGCAATCCGTTTTTAGCTTCTTGTAATTTCTACAGGAACTTCCTGTAGAAAACACAGTTTTCATAAAAGAACCACAGGTGGAAAAAATGATGGAAAAGGGTGATGGATGGAAACATGGATGTGTGCATGCCTCATGGACATATTCCTAGCCTTCGGGTCCTCTTTGGAGATCAATTTGGTTTTTTTGTAAGCTTCCTGGAGAAGACACAAAACTTTCTATACAAAACACAATTTTCATAAGAGAAGCACAATGAGGTGGAAAAAATGATGAAAAAGGGTGAGGAATGGAAACAAGGATGCTTGCAGGCCTAACCAATAGATTCCAAGCTTTATATTCCCTTCCAAAATCGAATTTGGCTCCCCTGAAGGTTCTACAGGATGTTTCCTGTAGAAATACAAAACTTCCTGTAGAAACGCCTGTAGCTTCCTGTAGAAAGCCCAAAACATCCTGTAGAAGGCCCAATCTCAACCCGAATGTGACCAAATCCTAGGAGAGGTGAGTGGCCATGGAGGGAGTGTCTGAAGGGATGTCCTGGAGCCTAGTACGGACTCTTGTCCTCATTTTGCGCGCCCCTCTTTTCATGCAATGTATTCATTACAACCTGCAATTTTTCATAAAGAATAGGCATGTTTTCTTTTTCTTTTATTTTTTCATTTTTTCCTTTTTTTGAAAACAACTAGGGTGCCTTATAGAGGTTTTCACCCTAATTGCCTGCCCTGGGCGCTTCCAAGGGAGGTTTTCACCCAGGGATCTTATTCTCTCTTTCTTTCTTTTTTTCTTTTTTTCCTTTTTTTTCTTTTTTCTTTCCCAACCCATTGACCGCCTCATGGACGTTTTCAATCAATGAGCCAATCTATGGCACCTCCGAGGAGGTTTTCACCTTAGTTTTTTCCTCTTATTTCCATTTTTCCATTTTTTTTCTTTTTCTTTTTTCTTTTTTCTTTTTTTCTCTTTTTTTTTTCTACCCTACCCTACTTGAAAAACAAAATCGTTCTCAAGTATAAGAATACTTCCAATGGAGCCATGTGCACATCGAGATTAGAGACAAAATGATGTGGAGGCTTGAAATGCATGCTTTGATAGCTATCCGGATTTCAGAGACCAAATGATTTGACTTTGAAGGGATTAGGCATAGCTGAAGAAGAGAGTACTGCTACAACTTAGTGACCATCTGAAACCATATCTCAATATAGCTCTGATATCCTTGGTCCTTTTGCTGATCTGGATCATTCTCCATAACTTCTTCTATCATGACCTTCACATCTTCCTCTTTTTGCTGATTTTTCTCTTGAATACATGGAGGATTTGATGGTAACCATGAGGGAATTCTCTCGATCTCTAATTTTGATGTCTTCTCTTCATCAAGTGCAGCCCATGGTTCTTTGATCTCTTCTTTTGAATCTACTTTTGCTGGATGTGGTCCTCCAATACTTTCAAGATAATCTCTTTTTTGCAATACCTGAGCTATGCTGAAGATCATTGAGCTCAATAGGAGTCATTTGGACATGTTGTGCCTAAGCTTTGCAATTGGATTGAGCTACTCCATTGTATGGTTTTGGGATTGGTGGTATGGGTAGTTGAGTGGGGGTGTATGTTTGAGATGGATGTGGATGGGGTTGTGGTTGGGTAGGTGGTGGAGGAAAATGAGCAGGAGGAGAGTTGTAATGGGGCCTCCACCCCTAATGAGGTGCATTCCACTGAGGTTGTGGCTAAGCATAGGAGTGAAATGAATGAGCAGTCGGTTGGGCATAATATGGATCTGTGAAGGAACAAGGAGGAGGTGTGAACCAGGAAAGATGAGTAGGGGGACCCCAAGAAGGCATGGAAGTGGCTTGATAGGGGTTATAATAGGTCTGGGATGTCTCTTGCATTCCTTGCTGGTAGGGTATGGGTCCATGTGGCCTCCTTTGGTTCTCTGATATGTAGCTTTAAGTTCAGGAAAGGAAGGGCACTAATTCGTAGGATGGTATTCTTCACAAACAAAACACACTTCAAGGGAGTGCATTGGACATTCATTCCTAGGATGCTTTCTAGTGCACCTGGGACAAAATATGACGAAAGCCCTCTTGGATTCCTCTCGCTTCTTTTGGATCTGTAAGGTATCCAGTTGTATGGCAAGAAATTGCCTCATATCACTCTTGAAATCTTCCATCTGATTTGCAAAGTCATTTTTGGATAAGGTACTGCTCCAAACATTTCTGCTTGCAGCCATTTGCTCCAGAGGAATGTTTTCTTCTTCTTCTCCCTTAGAGGTTCTTCAAATATGTCTTGTTGTCCGCCTAAGGGTTCTTCTTAGTCACAGCCATCGAAGAAGAGAGAAGGTTGGCTGTGTGAAGCAGTGGGGGTGTTGTGCAATCATTTTTCTGAATTATCTCTACTCCTACAAGGCATGAAAGGAAATCTTTTTGGTTGATTTTTGCTTCTTTTTTCTGCTTGTACCTACAAAAACTAAAATAGATTGAACTGCAACTAACTATCTTGCTGAAATGAAAATGCGGAATTGAAATGAAAGCAGGAAAGGACTAATCTATTTTGCTCAAATGAAATTGCAAGAATGAAATGCTAGGCTACGCTTGTGGAATTGAAATGCCAATCTACACTTGCAGAAATGAAATTGTAGAATTGAAATGCTAATCTATGAAAGCGGGAAATGCTAATCTACTTTGCAGAAACGAAATTGCATAATGGAAATGAAATAAACTACTTAGCAGAAGGTTGTAGTAGAAAATAGAAGAAAAGCAGCAATCACCAATACGCCGACGCTTCCTCGGCAATGGCGCCAAAAAGATGGTGAGCCCCAGTATTGCAACAATAATGCTGCAACTCCTGGAACTCCCTTCTTTAATTTTATCAACCCGGTAGTTCGTAACAAACTTGGAAGCGACGATGTTGTATGCACAAGTACTAGTTCTTGCCACGACTGTCACTTGATCAGCTGGCACAAGTCCACTAGGAGCTTAAGACAACTTCTATGAGCTCTCAGAAGAAGCTTTTTAACTAATGGATTAAAGCTAACTCAAAGAAGGCTAATCTACTTGCAAAAAGAAACTGGAAAGTTGAAAGGAAACGCAAACCCTAGCAAACCCTAATTCTACCAGCTAGTCCTACTGATGCAAGAAAGAGGATGCAAGCTACTGGGAGAGATGCCATTGACTTCTAAGAAGATGAAATGCATGTATCTAAGCTATGTCTACGCCAAAATCTAAAAGAACCATCTTTATGTATTTTTGAATAAGTTGTCAGAATTAGCATGCATGTGATTTAACTGGTTTTGACTGTGCAGAGGTGGAATGGTGAAAGGAAATGCTTGCAGGAGGTTGGGAAGGTTAGAAGAGGTCCTAAGGGGTCCCTAGCACCCTTCCTGAGAGTTTCACAGAGTTTGGCTATCAAGAAACCTCATTCGTGAGCTTCTACAGGAAGTCTACAGGGGTTCTACAGGATGTTCTTGAATTTCTACAGGATGTTTTGTGATTTTCTACAGGATGTTCAGAAATGGGATTTTGGAGGATGGATGGATGAAGAAAGATGGAGTGGGTATGGAGGTTGGATGAGGGTGTGAGAAGGTCCAGGTTTTGGTGGATGGAGCTGAGGAGTGATAAGGACGGTTGGATTTGTTTAAGGAGAGATAAGGAAATGCTACACAATAATATGGAAAGTAGGTCAACGTGAGGGAACGTGGCAAAGGTAAGGCAAGGATCTGAAATGGAGGATGAAGCATGTAGGTTGTATGGAGTATGGGTAGGTAAGGAAGGATAACCGGTACTCTGCAAGTGGCTTTTCAAACTGAACAAACAAACACTTATAAAACCTATGACCTAGTTACTTCACTCTAATCTGACCTAACAGCAAAAGGAAATGAACAGAAGTTTATTTGAAATGCAATACGTGAAATAACTATGCAACTAAGCAATCATAAACCTAAGCATGCCATCAAAACTGAGATCAAGTTCGACAACTAAGAATCCAACACTAATACTTGCATGGTGAAGCAAAGATAGTGTTTTTGGTGGCAACAAGGTCACCTTGGTCCCAGCTCATGATTCCACTAAGGGGGAGGTGAGATCCAAGGTGCTTGGTAGCCTTTTTCTAAATATTTTCCCTGTGATTAACCTATCAAGTAAATCTGAGCATGAAAAACTATTTTAATCATCAAAAACGACCTAAGTAACCAAGCAATATTTTAATCTACATAACAGATTTTATTCTAAGAATGCAGCAAAGACACATGAAAGTAAACAAAGGAGGTACTGGGCACTTGAGATGGGCCCAAATCCAAGAGCTACAGCCTCCTAAGAGAGATTAGAGCTGGTGCAAAGATGGATTTATCTTTATTGAGCAAGAAAAGAAGAGTTACATAAAAAACTGTCCACAAGGTTGAAAATGCGTTGAAATGCAAAGCTAATCTACTGACTAAAATCGAACTACAAAATAGCTAACTTCTGCCTACAAAGTGACTAACTACTGCCTAACCCAAATGAGGCCCTAAGCCCTCTTATTTATACAAATTGAGGACCCCAACAGTCCTTCTAAACTTTAGGGACTCCACTGCCAAAACTTGGAGTTAACAGCAACTTTACTAGCCCTTGCTCGGCTGCCCTTGTGATAATCGATTTGGTGGCCCTTGAACTCCGAGATGATGGTGGAGAATTCAAGGTAAGGGCCCATAAATGAAGGGGACATCTTCCTAAAAATCCTCTCCACGAATTTGGCTGCCAAGTGCTCATTTAAACCTTTGATTTTGTCTCCAAATTAACCAAAAACATTGCATAAAGCATACATTAGACTTGTTGGCATAATGACTAACCCAATTCACTCTATTAGCATAAATATAATTAAAAACATGCAATAAACTAATGAGAATGGTGGATTAAGTCAAATTAGGAGGCTGAATGAGCCCATATAATTATCCATTTTTGGAGCTCATTACCAACCTGGATTGAGCATTGTGCAAATCCAGTAGCTAGCTAGCTTCCCCAAACAACCTAAACTGCCTTTTGCATAGTTCTGGAAGCTAGTCTCCCAATCTCCAAGGAAAAATTGTGTAATCCTTGCCAATCAATTCCCAGGTATGTTGCATGTCGTTCCTCAAATTTTCTCTGGTTTTTGCAGACAGATTTCTTTCCATGCATGTCACTTTGTCTCCAGATCTAGCAGGTGTTCCTCCACCTCTTAGTAGTTTAGTATCAATGGCCTCCAAGAGAGTAGGATCAAAGGACACTGACAAAAGTGAAATTGGAGCAACAATTGAGCGAGTGTCTACAAGTTTGTCAATCTATGAAGACACGAAGATGATTGTACACAAGGACATCAAGTTGAAATGGCAAGAGGCCAATGATGCATTCGCAGGCACATTTTGGGAAAACCTTGAAGACCACCAAGCCTATGCGAACATCTACAAGTCTGGCTTGTACCAGATTGCATGCAGGTATCCCGTGCTCCCATGCGTGGACATGATACATTGGATCGTCTCGCACACTGATCCTGAAATGATGACATTCAGCAGTGTCAGCGGGACAGAGATTTCTACCTTCAAGGCACAAGATTATGATGAGATGTATCAGATGTCAAAGCCCATGATCACCCTGGAGACTCCCTTTAGCATACCTAGCAGCAATCCCAACTCTATAGATATCTTGAAGAACTGGGTGAAGGAGCCACCTAAATTCAAGATGACACCCAACCAGGTCTACAAAACGAACATACTATGGAAGGTGTATCAATACTTGGTCATCTTTGCATGTCATTTATAAGGTAGTCATCCATCTCAATAGGTGGTAGCAACGATGTGATATGAGAGCACGTATCTTTTTTAACATGCATACTGTTGTTGATTACATGCAAACATGGACGATGAGATACAAAGAAGCCTCGCTTCACCTGCCTAATATAATGAAGCCCAGAGCAGTCGAGCTGAAGGCACACATCCTGAGTTAGATCCATAACTATGAAGAGCTCTCACAACTCATCACTATTCTAGAGGCCTCCCATGCATGTGCATTCAAGAGTATGGATGTTGTTGTGTGCAGACATGCGATCCCATCTATTGGGACACTCACCCAGGCAAAGAAAAAGGCACAGTTCTGACTAGAGCTTGACTCGTACATTGATGAGTTTATGCGCATAGCCACCAGTGCTGACTTGTGCATCAGTGAAGACACCATGATTGTCTCCAAGTATGTTGCTAGTCTGGCTACACTCAAAACAATGATACATGTGCTATCAGACGATGTCGATAGAAGAGCCCGAGTAGTGTACCTGAATTCTATGGAGGTAAGAGTTCGTTTCCAAAAATATATTAGCTTAGAGTACATGGACACCATCGCAGACTACTGAGCTTGGCATTAGTTCGCTACTATCAACCACCATGAGGATGTCGAAGAGTTGGTCTTATAACAGTTGCTCGAGTCATAGTGATGTCTTGCATGGCTTGCTCAAGCCATTTGGTCTCACATGGGTACATGTGCATTGTAATGTAACGTCTTGTCAAGTGTAAGTTCAAGTTTCGATATTTGGATGTAACATTCATAGAGCAGATGAAGAGTCATGAGGGTAGATGAACTGTCACAAAGGGGAATGTCAAGGGTCACCCCAACCTTTGCTATAAATAGTCCCTCATAACTCATTGTATAGTCTTTTGGTGAGCCAAGCTTCCGATAGGATTATCTTAGAGAGAGCTTGGATAGTATTGTAATGAGCCTTGGCTTCTCCACTACGTAGAGATAGTATATCTTTTTAGAGGAGCAGGCGGTTGTGGCTGTAACGTTCCACTGTCAAAACTAGTGGTTGGACATGGATGTATTGTATGACTGGAACTTACACTTCTTAATATAACAAAGCCAGCACGTTTCATGCATATGTTGTATTGTATTTCAGCTATCTTGAGTACTCTAAATTATATATGTATATGTTTGCTTATGGATGCATGTGTAGATATTTTTGTATATGTATATATGAATCTTTCTGAAATGTGTTGTTGGTTTAACCATCACTTTCGATTGCTAGCTTACTTTCCTTCCATGTTGTGATGCATCTTTTCTTGTGTGTTCCCTTCTTAACTCCGTGCTATCACAGGTTTCCAAGGGGAGCACTCACCTCACCCTTCGTGTATTAGAACTAATCATCCACCTTCCTTGACTTATTGCATATGTCACACCCTTGATACCAATAGGGACATATTACTTTCCTCTGTACGAAACCATGGTCAAGGCATTATCGTACAACCCACTGTTGGGACTCTTACACCAAACAATCTGAGGTCTTATTTGGACTTCTTATCGGGGAGATCCCCTGACATGTTGGCGGGTCCAATACCATCAACAATTTGCAAGGATGGTTTTTTATATACTCACTTCCTTAGGTATGTACATTCTCCCTTGAATCTCAATAGTCCATATGGGGCAAGTGCATAGCCCTCAAACTTTGGTTCTATCTGCTTCCCACTCTCGATTGTTGGTGTAACCTTGAGATACTAACTATCTTCAAATATTTTTTCCAACACATACTCCCTCAAATTAACCTAAAAGTGTACTAGGGAGAATGTATGTGGCCTACATCTTAATGCATCGACCACCGCCTTCTCGTTTCCCTTGATGTAAAAAATCACAAAATCATAATCACTTATGAATTCACTCAATCAACTCCTGTAGCATCCTCCTCCCACATTAACCTAGGCTAATTGGTCCACTCAGGTAAACATGTGACGAGAGGCTACTATGATGTGATTCAACTCCCCAAGTACAGTTAAGGAAGTGGAACTGACAAAACAAAACCAAGCTGACCTTCCCCAGGAGCTATTGATCCTTCAGGAGGTAACCAACCCTTTTAGGTGCTTAACCCCTAAGACAACTTATCTTTTTACTGTCCTAGAGCATCGATATCTCCCATGACAAGGCACACATGTGACCACATCCTTCTAGTCACTCCCACAACAAGGCATGCCAAAGATTATGGAATTTGCTAGGAAGTTCTAAGCCAATGACCCCAAATTTTGTGCCACTTTTTCAGGTTCAAGTGTCAGGCCATTGCCCAAAACTTCATGAAACTTTCAGGAATGATAAATCACATTGAAACAAATGTACTAATCCAAACACTTGATCAATGACTTGACTGGACCCATACTAGCCATGACAGGAATTTCATCAAACATGTCAGAAATATGCAATCTATATGTCATAACAATATATCTAAGCATAGGGGTCTCATACTTATTTGATATTCATAAAGAAGCATTGTTTCCATATCACAATAGATGCATTATCATCTATTAGTCCATGTATTCATTGTACTTTCAATTACTAATAAAAGCATGATGAAATCCATACATCAAGAATGTCATAAAACACACTCATAACTAGCATATAACCAACATAAATAACAAGGATATTAACAAACATAAAATCCACATATAAGCTAGTACATTTACACATGAAATACCAAGGAGAAAGATTTCTTATTAATGAATGCAAAATCCAACTACCTTTGGGACTTCCATGTACCACCTGACCATATATTGGTTGAACCAAATATTTCTTTTAGCCAATCACCCCGATGCCATAGTCCAAGCATGAATGAGGGACACAAAACCAAACTAAACCAAGTTTCCTTAGGATTTACCACAATCCCCACTGAATCCCTAGGCTCTAAACAAGGATGGATGCCACCATATTTCTCCACCTACACCGTGAGGAATTTGCATATCTCCTAGTCTCTATGCTTTATCATATATCTCGCCATACAACAGTTGAGAATTCCTAGGCCTAATCAAGACTCCACCCACTAGGCTTTACTGTATATCCAACCATTCATCGGTAAAAGATTCCTAGACCTAATTGAGGGAAAACACATCTAGGCTTTACTATATATTCCACCATTCATTGGTCGAGGGTTTGTATGCCCACCGAGGAACATAAAATCCAGCTTTACTATAATCCCACCTTCTCTGATCCAAGGGTTCTTAAGCCTTGTGTTCTTTCTTTAAGATGCCACCTCACTCAGTTTCAAAACCATCCAGCAATCCAGCTCAACCAAATACAAGAGAACCCATCTGACCATGGCTATCCAGAAATGGAAAGGCAAGGCTGGAGAACATTGTCACACCTAGAAAAACCCATGCAAGTGACAACAAGAGAACCAAATACACACATGCATGTACCATGCATGCCAAAACTAGCAAGGAAATCACACATGCAAATCGATACCTACAAATAATCTCGTTGTAGCTGCTAGATGCTGCTCTTCCTTGCTTGATCTTTTCTTTCGTTTGCCTTCTTAGTCCTTCCTTTGATTTCCTTGATCCAATGGTAGAGTGCTCTAATAATAATCTAAGTGTCCAAGAGTGTGAGAGAGAGAGAGAATAGAGAAAGATCCAAAAAACGAACTAATAAAAGGTACCAACTAATTCTCGTAATCCTTTTTATTAATGAGGCCTCTATTTTGTTCAATTTTCCATTATTTTCCTTCATTTTCCTCCTCACATCCAACCTGTGACATTTCAACTTCCTTTTATCCAAATTTCCATTATTTTCATAAATAAAATGCCAATTAATGGCTAATTCCTTTCCAAAGCCTTTGTCGTTGCCTTTGCTAATTTCCTTAGCCATAGTAACCAAATGAACACCCACACTAGGATGTTATTCCCATCACCCAGCTGAGAATATGTCCCATGACATTGGTTATTATTTTTCCTTTATTAAACTTATTACATAGAGTTTAGACCAAGGATGTTACAGAACCCTCCCCCTTCGGGGAACACCATACTCGGTGTTTAATGACACCTACAACCAATAATGTTGCTAAGAGACAAAACATACTGCACATGGAGCTTTATAGCCTAGCTCGATGCAGTATTTATAATAATCAACCTGCTAAGAAGAAAACAAACATGACACATAACAACATGAAACCCATACTACTTATTAGAGCTTTATAACACAACTCATGGCAATATTTACATCCATATACATATATGTACAAATACTAAAACATGACACCAAACAAATACCAAAAACATTCTCTCAACGAGCGAACAAATAAGGATATATAGCCCTCATTTGATCCTCCATCTCTCATGTAGCTTCATCAGGCCCAAAGTCCACTACACTTTAACCTACTTGATTGCTTGGTTTTAGAGCATGAGCATATTTCTCTACAATATAGACTAAGGTTCCAGCTAGAATTCTCCATCTGGCTCCACTTGCAATATAGACTAGTCAATCACATGATCAACATCTTTAACATACTTCTTAAGTAATGACACATGGAAAACATCATGGAATTTCACTGTCGGAGGAAGTGCAAGTCGATAGGCTACTGGTGCAATCCCTTGAAGGATCTTGAGAGGTCCACAAAACCGAGGTGCCAGTTTGGCACATGATCCAATCCTCAAGTAGCTCTTCTTGGGCTTTATGCGCAAGTACACATGTTCCCCAACCTGAATCTCCTTAAACATCTTGTTTTCATTTGCATAATTTTTCCTTTTGTGTCGTGCTTCCTTTAGATTCTTCTTGAATACCTTCATTTCCTATTCCATTTCTGCCAATATATCTCGTTCAATCAACACCCTGTTAACTGGATCAATCCAACTCATGGGAGAATTACAACTCCACCCATATAGTGCCTCAAACGAACTCATCGTTAGTGAATCCAAATACCCATCGTTATAACAAAACTCAACCAACATAAGGTACTCCTTCCATATCCTATGTTGATGCATCACATACATACTCAGCATCTCCTCCAATTTCCTATTGACCCTCTCTATCTATCCATATGTATGTGGGTGATAAGCTATGTTGAAGGGAAACTCTATCCCCAAACTTGCAAACAACTCCTTCCAAAACTTGGAAGTGAACTTAGCATCCCTATCTAACACAATCTTTCTTGGAACACAATGTAGACTCACTACATCTCTAATGAATTCCTATGCCACATCACTAGCTGAATAAGTAGAGTTCAATGGAATGAAGGGTGCTAGGTTAGTCAACCTATCCACCACAACCATGATTGAATCATGTTGTCTAGATTTCCTAGACAAACATGTGATGAAATACATGGAAATTACCTCCCACTTCTACTCTGGAATTGGCATCGATTGCAGTAATCCACCTGGATGCTTACACTCCTCTTTTACCTATTGAAAATCTAAGCATCTAGCCATAAACTATACGATGTCCTTCTTCAGATTTAGCCAATGATAAAATTTCTTCACTGCTATCAATGTCTTCTGGTATCCTGGGTGAGCTAAATATGGTTTTGTATGAAACTCCCACAAAATAGTCTTCTTGAACTCACTGTCATTCGACACATATATCATGTCCCTAAATCTAACCAACCATCTTTTGTAAGATGATAGCCACATCTGAACCACCTATACCCTACTGTAACATGTGCATAAGCTCCATGTACCTTCCATCCTACTATCCTTCCTATAATATCTGATCATGTAATTCTGTCCCATAAGAAATCATAGTTTCTATATGATTCACATGTACTCTCTTACTAAGAGCATCTGCAACCCTATTCTCTTTCCCCTTTATGTACTTCATCTCAAAGTCGAACTCATTGATTATGGTCAACCATATATATTGCATAGAATTTAGATTCAGTTGGTAAAACAAATATCTCAATCCACTGTACTCACTCATCAATACAAACCTCGTGCCAATAATATAGTGCCTCCACATCTTCAATGCATGGATGATCGCTGCCTACTCAATATCATGTGTTGGATAATTCTGCTCATGCTCATTAAGTTTCCTTGATTCATAGCTTGATACATGTCCTTCCGGCATAAGGACTCCACCAATCCCTCCCTTGAAAGCATATTTACATACCACAAACTCTTTTTCCGAATCAACAATATTTAAAACTAGAAAATTTGTTAAGAATTGCTTGAACTGTTCAAAACTTGTTGCACATTCTTTTGTCCGGGATATATAATGTGAGAGAAGTTCCTAATGAACACCCTATAATAACCTGCTAGCCCCATTAATTATCTTACCTCATCCACATTTCTAGGAGTTGTCGATTCCATGATAGCTCTTATCTTTTCTAGATCCACTGCTATGCCTTCTGATGAGCCCCAATTTTGGTACAATTCGGGCTCATTTTGGCCTACTTTACTTGCTCAAACCATTCATCTTTATTTTCTTATGCATGCATTTCTTAGTTATTTCGTGTTGTTTGTAGGAGGAAGG
>APFE031107330.1:24364-39607 GCA_000404065.3 Pinus taeda
CTTGAGCTACCCCATTTGGACAAAATATATATAATATTACTTTAATAAAAATTTCAATTATGTATATAGAATTTGACAAAACAACTGTAAAATTATGTGAAGTAAAAATAGAAAACATTAACAAAAAACTAAAAAAAACTAAAAAATAAAAAAACAAACATAATTTAAAAAATAATTAGAAATTAACGCCAAAAATACTAAATAAAAATTAAAAACATTTAAAATATATATATTTAATATAAATATATTCAATTATTAAAAAAAAAAACAAAACAAAACAAAACCAAAACCAAACCATTAAAATTTTTAAAAAAATATAATATTTTTTCAAATTAAAAAAAAAACAAACCAACAAACAAAACCAAAAAACAAAACAAAAACAAAAACATTTTAAAATTTTATATTAAAAATTTAAATTTAAAAATTTGCATTTAAACTTTTTTTTGACATTATTTTAATAAAAATATTCCCGTTTTTTTTTTTTTTAATATCATTTTTTTTAAATGGGCCAAGCTTATAGCAGCACCGCCCAAGGTCACGCCTCCACGGGCGGTTGGGCAATTCCAAGAATCGCCCGATCACCAGTGGGAGCACCACCCAGTATGCTTACAGTTGCGCCACCAAGGGTTGCGCCCCTATGGGCCAAGCAGCAGTGCCGCCCAGGGCCGCGCCCCCACGGGCAGCCAAGCGATTCCCGAAATCGCCCAACTACCACCCGACCACCCATGGAGGCGCAGCCCTGAGCGGTGCAGCTGTAACCCTAGCCTATATTTAATTAAAAAAATGCATTTAATTTTTTCAAACAAATAATATTTATTTTTAACTTTTTTTAAATTTTTTCCTTTGTTTTTAAAATAAAATTATTTTTTTAATAATGGTTAAAAAAAAAAAAATCCAAATTTTATATTTTAATTTTTTTAATATAATTAAAAATGTTTTTTAAATTAAAAAAAAGTAATTTTTTTTGAAAGGTTTTTTTTATTTTTTATTTTTTTATTTGAAAATACATAATATCTTTTAAAAATTTTAAATGCTTTTTGTTTTTTTGAATATTTTCTTTTTTAGGTTTTTTTTTTAAAATGTTCTTAATCATTATTTCAATAGTTTTTTATTTTATTTTTTTTTCGCATTTTTTTTTTATCTAATTTGTTTTTAATTAATTTTATTTTTTTAGTTTTGTTAATGTTTTTTAAAAAAAGTTTCCTATTTTTATTAATCTTACATTTTTTTAATATTATATTTTTATTATTTTTTTTATGTCAAAAAAAAATTGACATAAACAAATTTAACATGTCAAAAATCGTTAAATTTAGAAAATAATTATTACATTTCATACATTAGAAAATTTAAAGTCAAAAAATAGGTCTTTTAAAAAAAAGGCATGATGCAAAATCACCACTTTTTTAAATCAGCGTGCAAATCACTAACATTCTAAAACGTAATGTACAAAAAGAATTTAAAGTGCCAAAAACTATGCTTTAAAAAATATGTGTGTTTTGCATGGCCCCTTTTCAAAATCGGGTCACTTTTTTTCTATCTCTATGAAACAAGTAACAGTATCAGTTCACGTTTCAAAGTTTACATTGTTGAATGAGAAATATTTCTTTCCTGCCAATGTATCTAAAACTTGATCTATAAAAGGAAGTGGAAAATTACCTTTTAAAATGGATTTAATCAATTCCCTATAGTCAATGCATACTCTCCATTTTCCATTATTTTTAGGAACAACTACCAATGGTGAAACCCACTGGCTATCTGATATTGGATAAATGAAATTCACATTTCACCATTTTTGTAGTTCCTCTTTAATATTTTCCTTTAAATTTGAATTCATTCTTCTTTGAGGTTGTCGGATTAGTTTGGTATTTTCTTCAATATAGATATGATGTATGCAAGTATTGAGATCAATTCCTTTCATTTCAGTATATTCCCATGCATAAGTAGAGGAATGTTCTTGTAACATTTTTATTAATTCTTTCTTTTGAAATTCTACCAGATTATTATTGATATTCAAAGTTTTTTCTGGAAAGATTTCTATTAAAGAATTTCCAAAATGTTTCATATAATGTAAAGACAATTAACAAGATGATAAATATTCAATATTACATTGTTCTTGAAAAATTTGATTAGAATCACAATATGAGGAAGACTCCTTATTTTCCATTAAATTGAAAATCTGATCTTCTTCATCTATTTGTGAAGTAACAAAGATTGGTCGTATATCAATACCATCATCTATCTATTCTTCACTTTCTACCTCTATCGTTAATTTTGCAGGAGGATAGAATGTGAATTTATTTGTTGAACTTCCAACAAAAATAAACATGTCATCAGATCTATAACTTAGAAAAGCATCAATTGTAGTTAACCATGGTATTCCTAGAATCAATGGATGTCCCCATGGTCTTCCTAGAATCAATGGATGTCCCCCTAAATTATTCTTGGGTGTTAGAATGATAAAGTCAAAAGGATACTCCCAAGGATCTAAGGATGCAAATATGTCTTCCAATACACTATCATGTTTGATGACAGATCTATCTGCTAATTGCAATAATGTAGGTGTATATTGAAGATTAGGAAGTTTCAATTGATTCATAGTTTGTTTACTCATGATGTTTATAGCTTCTCCTAATCAGTCAATGTATTTGGAATTTCGACACCATTGATGTTTGTTTTCACAATGGGACTTCCTGGATCAAGATATTTCTAAATTGTTGTTTTTCCACTCGTGATATCTGAAATTTTTCCAACTAACTGAATTCTTTTAACTTATTTCCTCTTTCATCCTGGTCTTTTAATACTTAACTCCCTGATTGTCTTTGCAAATATTGGTATTTCATTGATAGCTTGTAACAAAGGAATTTTTATGCAAACATTATTCAGTTCATTTATCATATCATAATTAGGCAACATAATTTGTTTTTCTACATCTTTATCATTTTTCAATCTTTCAAGAAAAGGTGGTGTTTGAACAAAAACTGAAGGTTGTTTTATGATGGGAGTTGAGTTTATTGGGATATCATTAGAATGTGCAAGGGTGGTTTTATTTTAGATTTTTCCGATTGATTAAGATATTTCTCTTCCTCGGAGAGATTTTCTTTTTCAGATTCCTGAATTACAATGGATGGTGACTTCTTTTCCAATACTCTACCAGATCTAAGTTAGACATTGTTTAGATCTAATGGACTTATCATGTAAGTTTGGAAATTTTGTCCTTGCACATTGTAAACCAGTTGTGAATTTTTATTATTATTCGGGTTTGGAAGTGGTTGAGCAAGCAGTTGATTTGGTATTTGAGGAAATGGTAATGAAAGTTGTGGATTTGGATTCTGATGTTGAGTCAATTGAATAGGCTGAGGAAAATATTGTGGTGGAAAAACAGGATAGGGTTGTTGATATTGAGGATATTAAGGGTACTTGCCATAAGGATTTTTCCATCCTTGTGCTCAAGGTTGAGACCAATATTGCTAAGGCATGGGTGCAATCCAATTTCTTTGTGATGGTTGTGCAAATGTTTGAGTGTTAAGACCTTGAGTCATATTTGGTTGTGATTTTTTCCATGGTCTCTTAGCAATAAAATAGACGGGCTCTACTCGATTTGGTATTACTTCCTCTTGATAGAAAACGTTAAGACCTAGTATTAAAGGACATTCCTTTGTATCATGATTTTTTGCACATATAACACATGTTTCTACACTTTTTAAGTCAAGAGGGCATTCCCTCAAAGCATGCTTCTTTCTACATTTTGGACAAACGATAGATAATGCAACATTTTCAGCATTTTCTTGTTTTGTACTTTAAGTGTATCTGTTTTTTCACTAGGACTCCCCAAAAAATCTGTTTTAAAATTTTCAATCAAATTTCCTAATTCAGCCCTACTCACTGTCCTAACTGCAGATTTATTAATCATAGACATGACAGGGTCTCTTGGATTTTCCCGAGTTCTTGCTTTACCTCTTGAAATGTGTATGCATAACTCACAAATATCTCCAAATGATAACTAAGAAATATCTCCCTTACCCATTAAATTGAGAAGATTAATCCACTCATCTCTGATGGATTTTAATAAGAGAGCTTTCAAATTTTCTTCATCTAGATTATCCATTTTAGCCTCAATGAAATCTTCAAGATTTTCATCTTCTTTTTGCATAATTTTAAATACTTCATCCTTGATATTATGGGGCATACAATAATCCTTATATTTCTCTAAGAATATAGTTTTCATTTGTTCCCATGTTCTTATAGAATGTGCTTCTAATCCCATGAACCATTTTAATGTCACATCCTTAAGAGTTGCTGGAAACAATTTCAACTTTTGAGTGCAAGAAAGTAGTCATAAGATCTACACAAGACTTCAAATTCAAATTGTTTCAGGATCTTCACTCAATCCATAAAATTTTGGAAGGATGGAGGGTGAGATATTTATCATTGTGGTTGTGGTATATTCATCAAGGATGGGAAATCCAAAAGGTTCTAGATCTCCTCTACCACCTCCTCTTCCTCTTCCTCCACCTCTTCCACCTCCAATCCTAGGTTGTTCACCATTCACGTTATGTACCTCTCCTTCCCCTTCTCCGGCGATTGTAAATTCTTCAAAACTAATATAAGGTTCCAAAATTAGATTTCTAATTCCTGTTCTATTTCTTCTGGTTCTTCTATAAATGGAAGGTTAAATAAGTTTCCTCCTCTTCTTCTTCATTAAGGATTTCTAGTTCTTGTCCTAGAAGTTTCTCTCCAATTGAATATAGAACAATTACTATTTTCGTTGGGGATGTAGGATCGTCTTCTTCTATTACAGCTTCAGTTGATGAAGTTGGTGAATCTTTAGGTTGGATTTCAGATCTAAGTACCTCAGGAAGTTTTTGTTTTCCTATAGTAGATGGAATATGAGTTTGTGTGGATGGTGTGGCACTACGAGGTCGCGGTGGGGTGATTGATGATGTCGGAATTAAACTTCTACCTCTACCTACAAATCTACCTCTAAAATCTCTTTCTCTATGCATATCATTTTTTTTTTAATTAAAAAGGAAAAGAAAAAGACTCTTATATACACTTCCCTGACAATGGCGCAAAAATGTTTGGTAACTTAATTGACCTTAAATTACTTACATGAATTATCAGCCAGGGCTAGTAAACTGATGAAGTGTATGTGTTAGAAGTCTTTTATTACTCACAAAAATTATAAATTAAATTGAGTTATTGAGATGCACATGTCCTCTATGAGTAAATTAGTTATTCCTAAAAAATAAGATTAACTCTACAATGATTATCACACTCTCTTGCTTTCAAACAAAACTACTTTTGCTTATAAAATTCCACACTTTGCTTTGAAATAAAAATATCACACTTCTGAAAAAATTTAAATCAATCCCACACTTTGTATAAATGAAAATCATATACACACTCATTTGTAGAAATGAAAATTTTTCTTAATCTCATACTTAAAGAAAATCATACATTTGCATAACACACTTGCATGAAAATAAACTAAAACAAACTCTTGCTTTAAACACACTCACATCTGCTTAAATTAAAGATCACAGATGTTTGAATTTAACAATTAATTATGCGATTGAATCTACTATTTATAAGAAAGATGAAATTCTATCTATTTGATTGAAATGTAAAGCTATGTCACTGTTGTTATGCTCTATCCATGTGCATTCAAAATCAAAATTCTAGAAATGATTATCAAAATTATCTTGACTAAAATCTAAAAGAAATTGAAAACACAAATACTCAATTTAATAAACATTTATGAAGCTAATTACTAACTGCAAAAATGAAAATCCTTACTGTCTTGAGGGGGGCCTCCATGAGAAGTAGACAATCACTACACTATCGATCAAGAACTTAACCAGACATGAATGCTTACTTAGAAAATGAATTGATTCTTTAAAAACAGAGTATCAATAATAGAATTCTAGTCTTGTTGTCACGTCATTACTATTATTTTCATTTCTTCTGAGAGGCATATTTATAGAGCTCGTGGCAATAAATTATTTAGAGCTATATGCTTGATTCCTATCAATAGAAACTAAATTTAACTTAAAAATATAGAATCATATAATTCGCTCATGATTTGCTATCATTGAATAATTACATGAGGCATAAATCTTGTTCTCGCTCACCTGTTGTTGACTATGGAGGTTGACTTCACCTTTAACTGCATTACTAGGACATGTTTCCATCGTTCTGGCTCATGAGAGTAGGAGGAAATAGTTGAGTGCATCAATTTCCACCTACCCATATATTTCACTTCCCATCTGACACCTTCGAACCTATCAAACCATGGACTTGGCTGCAAAATCGTGTAAAAGTTGTAGAACCATTGTAATTCGGTAGCAAAAGTAAACATTAAACTAAATAATAAATAACATTATCATTTTATGAAATAAAAGACAATTGTATACCTGCCATGCCATAATTCTTGTAACTTGATTCCCAATGTGTTATTATGAAGATCATAAAGAAATATATGGGGTGAAAAAGGATCTCAAAAAGAAGCAATTGTGAGGTTCAACAGATATATTTTGTTTATAATTAAAAGGGCTTGATATTTGAGACACGAATTCCATAGTTTGGGGAAGGGAGATTACTTGAGGAAGTTGGGATATTTAATTTAAGCATGGAGGTTGAGCTACCTTCCTTAAATGGGTTGACCATGCAATTAACTAAGCTGGTAAAACAAGGATGAATACCACATTTCTCTTTGGAAACATCTACAAGAAAGAGGAAAAAAATTAAATAGAAGTATGGTTATGCTGGAAGGTAAGAAAAGCAGGTTGAGGAGTGGCATAAGGAACGAGCGTAAAAACATCCCCATGACCACAAATGAAATTAAACCATTGGTCGAAGATAGACAGCTGTGGTAAAGAGTGCAAGCACACTATCCCCTAACCAACATATGATTACAAAAGGAAGTGGAGGATGGGAAGCCCTAGGGGAAGATGGATTCACGATTGAGGATTGAATCAATCATCATAGGGAATGGGAAAAGAGGGGGGTCAAGAGGCTTCTAGTGATTAAGCTTGTTCACTAAGAGGGAATAAAAGGATATTGGGATTGAGATTATTCAGGGAGAGGGGAAGCTTTGATGATAGCACAACTGAGAAACCCATGAGGCTTGTTGGATGATAATCACAGAGCATAACTTTGATGATAGCCAAACTAAGAAACCCATCGTTTTTGTTGGTTGATGATCATAGAGTAAGATTAAATGATAATCCATCTAAGAAACCCATGAGGCTTGATGGATTATAATCACTGAGTGGTGGCTTTGCCTTACAAGGTTGAATAAATCCACTAGATATTGTGCTATTTAAAAACTTCTAAGTGGTGGAGGCACTTGGGGCTAGTGGGATGATAACACCTTATGGTAGTTCCAAGGGGTTGGGCTAAGAACACAGGTGGAAGTTTCAATAAGAATTTGTTGGAGAGTGCACATTTATTCCTTTAGAGGTAACATAGTTAATAAAAACCTCCCTACCATTAACCTTATCTCTCTCCACACCTAAATTGTGACTCTCTATGTTTAAATCCCCATAGAAGTTGGATATTTTAGTATAAGTCCCTATGTATAAAGGAATTTTTCCATGTTTTATGTGAAATTTATTGTATAGCTGGTGGGTGGAGATGAGGTATCCTCGAGACACCTTGTTCATGGCTGAAGATATTAGTGTTTTCATATTATCTCATTTGATTAGTTGGTGGGTAAAGGTGGGCTACCTTTGGAAACCTTGTTTCAACTGGAAGCATTTCCTTTACTTCATTGAATGTTCCTCCTCAAGCTATAGAATCTAGCTTGGGGGTGAAAAATACAAGAAAGGCTTGGTTGCATCTTGTTTATGGTTGGGTGGAGAGTTGTAGTCCAAATCTTGGATGCCAAACTTCCTATTATAAGATAAGTAATTGTCATGTTTATTATGTGTGATGAATTAAATGATTATATTGTCATGTTTATTATGTGTGATGAATTAAATGATTATATTGTTAAGCTAATTAAGTGTAATATATTTTATTTTTAAGTTAATTGAATTGATAGTATGACACTAGATGTGCAAGCATGATTTCTTATGTGTTTGGGTTCCTGATGTTTTGATAGATTTATGACAAGGTGTAATGGATACCATATCTTTAATTACCAAGTTAATGATCTGGATTGGATTATTATATTTTTTTTCATCCATATCGATGCATTTGGAGTGGAAATTTTGGAAGAATCGACTCACAGGACCGTTTTTACTGGCAGGAGCTAGTTTGGCAAAATGGGGTCTGAAATGTTCTAATAGAGTTTTGAGGCATCAAACACCATTTTTGGGGGGTAAAATTTTTTCACTTTAGCATTACACCATTTCATGTTATTATACACACATATATCTTTCCAACGGCGCAAGAAGTGCGTCAATCAGAGTCTGTATACAAAATTTATGCCACTCAGAAGTTGACCTTCCTCTTTTCACACTATAGTTCAGGAGGATGCTAAATCAGCCCCCATTATTCATGGATAAGGGGATAACCACGTGTTTTTTATGTAAAATACCCTAGAAGATTCTATATTGTAACTCTGGTTAAGGGTTGATGTAGTTAAAATTAACCATTAGTAGGCTATCGGGTTGTGTTATAACTAGGCCACTAGGAGGAAGTGGCATTCCATTCTTTCGAGGGAATTTTGTTCCATTGTTGATCAAAAATAGCCAGGAGAGATAGAGGTATAGCACATAGAGAGGATTTGTGCACTTTAGTAGCCCATGTGCCACAAGTATTACTTCTTTGTACCTTCATGCATATTTCCAGACAGAGAAAAAGAGTGAAGCATCCTCACCTTCCAGTTGGGTTTTCTTCCGAAAGGGTTTCCTAGAGATCATATCTTGTGTATTATGTGTGTGTAAACTTATTTTTTCATTCTCTACTTTTATTCATAATTTCCATTCGCATGCATGCACTAATTACAGTTAAATCTACAGATCTTCAATTTTAATAAAATTGTAATAGTTTAGAATCTCATATTTTTAATTTAATATTATAAGATCTATTATGATGGACTGTCCAGTGGAATGTTCATGGAAGTTTATGGATCATTTGGTATCAGAGCATGTTTCTTTTGGTATTGGTGGATATTTGCAGGGGATCTAGGTGGCCAAGGTTGAAAATTGTAAAACCCTAATCATGGCTGACAAATATGTAAACGAACCATGTGATCCTGTAGAGGTGAGGTTTTCATGGATCAAAAAACAAGTCGCATATATAAACCGCAATGTAAACCTCCTCATGACTACCCTAAGCAATAAGTTGGAGACATTTAGAGAAGATGGGGATTTGAATGTAGAGGATAAATCCGAAGGGGGATCGAGAGATCGGGAAGGCATGAATAACTAGCCAGAGAAAGAACCCAGAAAATATCAACCCATTTCAAGTGTCGTGAATCAAACCCTATTTAAAATGGAAGAAAAAATCGATATCAAGTCATACCATGGGGAGATTAACACTCTAAATCTAAACCACTAGTTGCAACAACTCGAATCTTATTTAGCGTCCATCATATCGAGGAAGGGAAAAAGATATCATTCGCGCGGCTAAAATTAGAGGGTCATGACTGACTTGGTGGGAGATCCACACAGAAACCCTGAGGTTGGAGGGAGAACCTCCAGTGACTAAGTGGGAAATTTTCAAAACCATCATTCAGTCACAATTTTATCCCATTGGTTATGTGGAGGACCAGTGAAACTAGTGACATTACTTCAAGGAAAAGTCAAGCCAAAGTGTGCAAGAGTACACCACAGAATTCAGAAATATGGTTATCATGTTGGGTATCTCTCCAAAGAACCCAGATGTACTCCTCAAGTATTTGGGGAAACTGGGCTAGGAGGAAAATGTTTGCCCTATTCCTTCCTCTTCCTTAGCTGCATGGCCACTAGTGCAAGTGGCTTGTGAACTAGAACAGGAACCCTCTCAAACTCTTCATCGCTTTCCTCCAATGTATTCTTATGGAAGAGGAAGATGTTTCCTTGCTCAGTCTTTTGCGTGGTGATACCTGGTGAGCTTTCTCTCTCTTTCCAGAATACTCGTGCCTCAAGTACATAGGGAAATGGGCTCACTTTTATGTGGCCCCCACCTTCCATGATTGGTCTGAAATAGTTGTTGTCCCTTGTGGCTTCAAACTTTACCCATTTCTTATAGTGGTTGATGATTATGGTCAGGAACCTTTGGTATTGGGTTCCCTCGACCATTTGGTTTTCACCGCCATCTGTGTGAGCAATTGATGTTGTTCAAGCCTAAATTGGTGGACGAGGCTTGCGTACAGGCACAATACCTGAAAACATAGGCATGAAAAGAGCACAATCAAGTGGATTGAAGCAGAAGGAGCATGAGGAAGATTCTAATGAGGGGAAGAAGAAGCAAAAAGGGGGGAAGATAAAAATATAGTGATCATAGCACACTAGTGAAAATATCCTAGCAACCATTGCAACATTGATGGCCATACAGAGGACAATTGCTGGAAGTTGCATCTAGAGCTGAACTCGAAGAACAAGAAGAAGAATATCATGGCCACTGATTCGGGAAACCAAGTTGAAAGAAGCTCGGATGCAGATGAGATGATCGCCCTTATATCACTACAAAAGGAGGTGAATCTGAGTAGCCTTCAACAAGAAGAAGAGAAAGAAATCACCAAACTCTTTTATATAAAGATACAGGTCAAGAAGACAAAGATTGATGCTCTATTTGATTCAGGATCGTAGGCGAATCTCATTGTAGCAGAGCTGATCAAGAAGTTGGCTTTGGAAGTTCATGATCATCCAAACCCATATCCATTGGGATGGGTAAATAAGGATGTAGAGTTGAAGGTAACTAAATAGTGCAAAATTAGCTTTGCTATCAATGTTGATCTTATTGATGAAGTAGATCTAGATGTGGTTCCCATTGATGTATGTGGAGTCGTGTTTGGTATTCCATACATGTACATGTGAGATGCAATATTCATGAGGAGAGCCAACCAATACCAACGTTTCAAGAATGGAAAATTGTTCATCATCAATGTGAATAAAGGAAAATAAAAAATTTCACTCGTAAGTGACAACCAAACTAATAAATTGATCAGTTCTAGAAAGATGTATGTTTTATTGTTTTTAAGAGAAATCCAATTCAAAGAGGAGTCAATAAGAGGCAAGACATCCCTGGAGGGGTGTACTAAGAAAAAAAAGCAACAATTGGAGTAGTTTATATAGGCATACAAGGATGTGTTCCAAGAGCCTAAAGGGTTACCACCTAAGAGAGAAGTGGAGCATGAGATCTAGCTATTTCCATACTCCCCATTTCCAAATATTGGGATGTATAGGCAGCCTGTTATAGAATCAAGTGATGTGAAGAAACAGTTACAGCAGTTGTTGGAACAAGGTGTCATTTGACTGATTACGCCACCATGTGGGTCACCCATCATCATTGTGCCAAAGAACGATGGGATTTGGTGAATGTGTATAGATTACAGAGCGTTGAACAAAATCACACTCAATAACATATACCCCCTTCCCAGGATAGATGATTTTTTGGATCCGTTGCAACAAGAAAAATAACTCAAAAAATTGGACTTGAAATCTGGATATCACTACATTCGAGTCAAAGAAGAAGATATCTGGAAGACTTCCTTCAAAACCAAGCAAGGTTTGTATGAGTGGTGAACCATGCCATTTGGCCTATATAATGCACCAACTACATTTATGAGATTAATGAATGATATATTGTGCCCTTTTATAGATTCATTTTTTATTTTTTATTTGGATGATATGCAGGTATATAGTGGTGCTTGGAAGGAGCATATGTCACATTAGACACAAGCACTGGAAACATTGAAGAAGCACCAGTTGCTATAAAATCTCAAGAAGTGTGAATTTGCGCAGCATTTTTTGGTGTATCTGGGGTATGTGATCAATGGAGGAGAGCTGAAGATAGATCCTTATAAGATGGAGGCTATCATGAAATGGTCAGTGCCTACTAATATTTTTGAGGTCAAGATTTTCATTGGGGTGACACAGTACCTGAAGAAATTCATAGCCTCATTTTTAGTGGTAGTGGTACCGCTCCGTGCCATAATAGCAAGTGACAAGAGTTTCCAGTGGGGAAAAGATCAGCAAAGGGATTTCGAAGAGCTAAAGAATAAGATCAACCAAGCACCAGTTCTAGCATTACCAAACTTGCAACAACCCTTTTAAGTGGAAACAAGGTCTATATCATCCCTTACATGTACCTACTCGTCCTTGGGAAATAATTTCCATGGACTTTGTGGGAGGTTTACCGACAACCAGGAAGGGACATGACTACCTATTCGTGGTAGTTGACAGGTTTAACAAGATGTGTGTTCTGATGCCTTGTAAAAATACCATTAGCAAACAAGAAACAACAAACTTTTTATTTGGGCAGGTCTGGGTGCACTTTGGGATGCCAAGGAGCATCATTTCAGATAGGGATACAATATTTCTCAGTGAATTTTAGACTACATTGTGGGGTAAGATGGACACAAAGTTGAAGAGATCTACATCATTCCATCCACATAAAGATAGATAGAAATAAGTAGTCAATAGGAATTTTGTGTAGCTTCTGAGGGGATACAACTAGAATTATTTGAAGACCTGGGATGAAAATATGGTATATATACAACGTTCATACAACATAGCACTCCACGCTTCTATAGGAAAGTCCCCATTTGAGACTTGTTTTGGATATTTTCCACCTTAACCTTTGGATATTACATATGTCCAACAAGGAGGAGTGAGGGAAGATCTTACAAGAGATGCTTTGAGGGATAAAAAATCTATAGAGAAGATCAGGCAGATTCATATATACGCACAAGAAACACTACAAAATTCGCATGAGGATTATAAGGCTAGGCATGATCAACACATAATAGAGAAGTCATTCAAGGTGGGAGACAGAGTATGGTTACAGTTGAACAAGGAGAGGTTGCAGGGGCCTAGTAAGAAAATCAAGGCTCTGACGTATGGTCCCTTTGAGATACTAGAAAATGTGGGTGGTAATTCCTAACGACTCAATTTACCACCATATATGTGCATTTATTCAATTGTGGATGTGGATAATTTAAAACTCTAAGAGCCTTCCATGCTATATTAGGAAGAGGAAGAGGTCCTACCTTTAGTGGAGGATTTGGCACCAGATACTCAGGCAAGGTTCACGGAAGATATAGTTTTGAAAAATAATTCAAGAACTACAAGACAGGAGCAATATGATATTTGGCAGATTGGATTGAAGGTAAAACTTCCAGGAAAAGCTAAATGGTACACCATAGAGAAGGTGGAGGGAAAATTTCCTCACCTCATTCAGTAGAAGCGTTTGGGGACCAAAAGCCTCCTAAAATGGGGAGGTGTGATCCAAATTGGATCATTATATAGTTTTTCATCCATATCAATGTATTTTGAGTGGAAAAAGAAGATGAATCAACTCATGGGACCATTTTTACCAGCGAGACCCAGTTTGGAAAAATGGGGTCTGAAACCTTCCAAGAGCATTTTGAGGCACCAAACAATGTCTTTTGGGGGTAAAACTTTGTTTCTTTAGCTCCACACCATTTGATGATATTCTACAAACATAGATATTTCTAATGACACAAAAAGTGTATCAATCAGAGTCTGTATGCAAAAGCTATGCCACTCAGAAATTGAACTTCCTATTTTCACACCTATAGTTCGAGAGGATGTCGCGTTAACCCCCATTATTCATGGAAAATGGGATAGCCACATGTTTTTGATGTAAAATACTCTAGAAGAGTATTATTTTAACTCTAGTTAAGATTTCATGTAGTTAAAATTAACCAATAATAGGCTATCGGGTTGTGTTATAACAAGGACACTAGGAGGAAGAGGCATTCCATTCTTTCGAGAGAATTTTATTCCATAGCTGAGAAATGATAGTTAGGAGATATAGGAGGTAGAGCATAAAGAGAGGATCTATGCACTATAGCAGCCCAAAAGCCACAAGAATTACTTCTTTTTACCTGTAGCTATATTTCCAAACAGAGCAAGAGAACGAAGTTGCTTCACCCTCCAGCTGGGTTTTCTCCCAGAAGGGTTTCCCAAAGAGAATATATTGTGTCTACTATTCTACATAATTTTGATTCACATGAATGCACTAATTATAGTTAAATCTACAAATCTTAAAGTTTAATAAAACTGTAATAGTGTAGAATCTCATATTTTTAATATAATATTATCATATCTGTTGTGACGAACTGTCTAGAGGAATATCCATGGAAGTTTACAGATTAGTTAATGATGTGCCTCCAGCATGCAATATATAACAATTCATATGAAAAAATTGGTATTATTGATTCTATTTATTCTTAGTATGAGAACAAATGTATGGCAAATGTACACCATCACAATATTATATTATTAAACCTGTATAGTTGAAGGAGTGTCCACAACCTTATGTGTTGAAATCCAAACATAGTTGTGTGAGCCTGCACACTGGGATATATATATATATATATATTATTATATATATATATATATATATATATATAGAGAGAGAGAGACTAGAGAGAGAGAGATAGATAGATAGAGAGAGGTAGATAGAGAGATATATTCTGAGAAAATATCTAGGCAAATCCACCCAAAGGGATCATTTCTCGTCGGCTTATTAGCAGAGCCTAACCCCGAGGGCGTTGAGGAGAATTGAACCCCTGACCTCCCATTAGAAATGTGCTTTAATGATGTGAACTCAACCAATTGAGCTAACCCTTGGGGCTATATATATGTGTGTGTGTGTCCATGGACATGCATCTTATGCAAGTTGGAAATGGGAAGTCCAATGGGTTGGGCTTAAACCCATAGCCCATATGAAGGAGAGTTATATATGCATAGTGCTAAAGGTTTTCACCCTTTGTTATGCATAGGAGGAATACTAGAGAGTTGGTACGACCCATGTTTGCTATATGTGTGTGTGTGTGTGTGTTTGTGTGTGTGTGGACATGTCGCATAGGCTTGAAATGGGAAGTCCAAGAGGCTAGACTTAAACCCATAGCCCATATAACAGAGCTAGGAATTAAAAATCACCACAGAAAAGGGGTTATATTGCCATGATTTGGGGCCAGGGATTGGGACCCTAAGCATTAGCATAGACCTATGGTTGTGGGCCATTGATCAGATGATGCATATGAAATGTGAACCCTCTCTCTCTCTCTCTCTCTCTCTCTCTCTCTCTATA
The DNA here is from genome assembly GCA_000404065.3 of Pinus taeda. Lineage (NCBI taxonomy): Eukaryota > Viridiplantae > Streptophyta > Pinopsida > Pinales > Pinaceae > Pinus > Pinus taeda. Next base: position 39,578 of record APFE031107330.1, read on the forward strand.
TATATATATATATATATATATAGACAGATA
>APFE031107330.1:39796-73209 GCA_000404065.3 Pinus taeda
ACAGATATTCACATGGGGATTGGAAATTCAAAAGCTCCACATAAATGGGGCTATATGTCTAGGATTCATGACCAGGGGTTGGCACCCCAAGCATTGACATAGATCTATGGTTGTGAGCCATTGATCAAATGTAGCATATGAAATGAAACCCCCTAATGTCGGTGGGGAGGAGGGGGATCTGCACTAAACCTCTGTCGATGAATTGGTTAGGGTGATATCATGAAGATGGAGACCATTAGATGAAGATGGCAGAACCATGTTCTGAAACCAAGAATGTGTACATCCCCTTGTGATGTGGCGGAGAGGGGGGAGTCTGCATTGCACCCTCGTTGTTGATTTGTGGTGTACACTATCATCGTTGGATTGACTATGTGTGCGAGCCCACAATTGTGTGTGTGTGTGTGTGTATTCAACATATGGTAATTTGGAAAATGAAATTTGTAAGGGATTGTGAACCTTTGGTGGGACCCATGGCACCATGGTGTATGCCATGTGTAAATGATTATGTGGTGCTATGGTGGAAAGTTATGTGGTAGCCTGTTTTTTCCTTTGGAGGGACCCAGTTGTCCAAGAATAAGTGACATGTGGCACACTTGGAGGTGGTCATGCGGATCGTGTGATGACAACATGATTTCACTCCTTGGTCAGGAGGTTGGAAGTTCAGTACTCGGCGGGGTAGTAACTCTTGAGATAGTTCAGGAGTTGGGCAAGCCATTAGTCAAGACCAGTAGGAGGTCGGGTGGCACTGGCTAGGGTGAGATCAGTGAGGTTGCAGTCATGTCCCAGCGCAGGTTTCTCTTTTCACATTTTATTGAGTGGGCTAACTTCTCAATTTCGTACTTATGTGACAGTATGAGAGCATTCCTTCCGCATGGAATTGACCTCAATGGTAGGGTAACCATATAGTCATTACATTGTATGACACGTAGATGCCACATGGATATGTTGATGAAGTGTCAAAGAGTTTTGGCCAAAAAAATTAAATGATCATATATTTTGATTCATATATCAAACTAAGATAAATCTTATATCTTCGAAAAGGTCTTAACGAGATGAACACAATGAAATTTTTAATTTTGGGTTTTAAGAAATTTGAAAAAATATTGAGATTTTATGACCCAATTCCCATAACTAAAATTTGGAGGTTGGGTCATCATAGTAACTTCCTCCTTCTACCTTTAGTATGATTTATGGGTGGTAAGGGGGTGTATTACAAATGTAGGCTTGATTTTTCCCTGAAAATGGTGCTAATAATGTTGCCGCAAAATATAGCAAGCCTCAAAGAGGGAGACCCTAAAAGGCATAAACTACATGAAGAAACAACAATGGGGTAGTGACCCACTATCACCATAGCCAAAACCCCCTACTCCTAATGGACTTTCACTAATAGGAGAAGTTCAGGTAAGAACGAGACCAATTATGATAGATATTTTAAGGTTAATGTGTAATATGACCTCACTAAGATCGCTTCAAAAAAGGTATAATTTACGTTCAAGGCTCCACAAGTAGATAATTCACCTTATATTATGAGACCTAAGAAAGAAGGTACAAGACCTAGGGTTTTGTAAATATGATGAGTGTTAAAGTTTCCAAAGGTCAAGGTGAGGAGAAAAGGTTCCTAGCAATGTATATTAGAAAGGGTAAGGCACATGTAGCATTCAAGAAACCCCCAAGTTGAAGGAAGACAAAAATATGGTTTCCCTCTTGGAGAAAACAACTAGGGAAAGAAATTTTATGAATGAAATTGAAGTGAATATCCACCAAAAGGACAGATTTTGTGGAAAATACTGTCTCCTTGATGTGTATGCTCTCCAACCATTTAAACTCTACTTTCCTAGGGATTCAAACCAAGCCCTATTTTCCTAGCTTGGGCTTGAGGGGGCTAAAATTTAAAGGGGATATAAAATGGATAAGAAGTGCAAATGATCACCAAACAATTGGTCCAATCCCTTGCCCCCTTGGAGAATGGAGTCTAGGATAAAATGTATTGGCCAAAAATGTTTTGAAGGACGCTGAGATTTGATTCCCTAGCAACAAAATTTCAAGCATTTACCTATGCAATGGAATTTAAATGGTTTCATGGGAGAGCTTCTAGGAGCTCACCACTAGGAAAATTCATTACATGTTATTTATGAGTAATGCATGCAATATTCATCTAGATAGAAATTCCATTATTCTTCAAAAAATGAGGGCACAATTTAGCATAACCTAGAATCAATCATTCCATACATGAGACATTAAGAAATGAATATTAAACAATTAAGTTCACTTATAAGATAAAATGCAAGATTTCCATCAATTAGACTAAATAATAACTCCAAATAATATTCAAGATCTACTCCAAATATAAAATACATCCAAGATGTCCAATTCTTCCATAAGAGAACAAATTTGAACTCCTCTAATAAGGCTGAAAATCCAAAGGCATGATGATGAGAATATATAATGACAAGTTATTCTACTTAAATGAGGCATACAAATGCCTAATTATCCTACTAGCCCCTCTAAATCATAAAGTAATGGGCAAATACTAGTTTAGGTCATAAGATGACCTAGTAACCTTTGTGAAATAAATTAAATCTCCATATGTGCAAACTGAAATGTTGATGACATGCTATCTTATATCTCCTTAGTGCTTGCATTGAGGAGCTTAAGTACCTTGATCTGTGCAGAAGCCCTCTAAATTTAACTTCTATGAGTTGGCCCCTAGTTCTTCGTAAAAATCATCCTATGGACCTTATTTTTCAGTTTGGGGCACAAAATCGATCTCATGGGTCTCCCTATGGTCAATATTCCTAACTCTACACCAATGTTTTGGTCACTATAGATGGTTTTAGCACTCCCATGTCTCAAGGTATGAGACAAACCTCACTTGTGCCATGGATCAACTACCTGAACCTGTAGTACTACTAAGTTGGTTGGGGACATGTTGGTCTAGGTGCATCATACCATAAATAATATAGGGAAAAGTGTAGGATCTTTGTGGGTGTTGAAGGTACCCATGAATACAAGTGATTCTCTATAATTTTCCGAAGGCCCATGGCTCTTAAAACCTCACCTATGGGTGTCAATATGCCCCTCTAGTGGACCTGGACCCCAATTAAGTTTCCCAGACTTATAGATGGAACAACTTTCAATTACACACAATATCTAGTGCTGCAACGTTCACCATTAGGTACATTTAATCATTATTGCATCTAAGTGAACCAACCTCAATGAAGGAAATGGGAAAATTAACACTCCATATAAGGATTTTCTTCCAAAATTTGGGGCCTTAGTTACACAATGATGTTACCTCCCTAGGTAGAAGTGGTTAATAAATGATCCTATCAGGTTTTCTCAACCCCCAAGGGGAAATGACATGTCCTTGGTCCACCCTTTAATCGATAGATGTTATGTGAATAATGATGGAACGAAGGGGGAAAGACTTCATGACAAAGTGCCATGGTCAAGGGGACCAACTATGATGGAGTACCTTATCTTTGGTGTATAGATGTGAGTATGGAACAATCGTGGATGCATGAGTTACCTTGGCCTTTTTTTCCCACCCCTTCAAATGTCTTTTACATTTTCGTGATTCTTCTTTGTATTACTATTCATAGCTCAAGGAATGAGAACTTGCTTTGCATGAAGTATAGAAATTATTACCCCCCTTTAGGATGGTGCATTTCATTTCCCATTAAGGGTTGGTACATGCAAGGTTTCTTGTCTTCTATGAGATTGGGCAATATTGGCTCATGAATTGGGTGATGGCCAAATGAGTGAAGTAGAGCTCATGCTTGGCTTTTTCCCACAAGCTAATTTGTGAGCCCTGACCATCTTTTGAATTTTTATTTTACTTATGTTTTTCTTGTGCCCAACATATGCTCTTTTTGTTTCTTTTAATTGTGTCAACCTCCCAGGGTATATTTCTAGGCCCTACCTAGGTATGATGATGTGTGGGTGCCAAATCCCAATGAACCAATGGTCAATTGAACTCGAAGAATGGAGGCAAAATTAGGGCTTGTAATGTAAGATGAAAAGTGGTAAGTATGGAATAGCAAAAAATGGGGCTATGTTATATTAATCATGCCTTTCCAAGTAGTTCCCCTCCTATACCCATTGGGCCATTAGGGTAGGTCCCACTGGAATAGGATTGAAAAATAACCGCCCATGTAAGGTGAGGGAACAAGATCACGGCTACAACCCTTCTTTCTTCCGAGTTACCCCATAATTTGTATCAAATGCCTAAATACAAACAAGCATAAGCACTTGATTTCAAAATGAATAAAGTACCTTTGAGAAGAAGCCTACCTTTCAACTTGTGCTCTTGACAGATGGGTGAAGAACAATGTATCACTTATGCAGGTGGTGGGGATATGAATGGAAAATCGGAATCAACTACTAGTGACTTGCCATTGGCTGCTAGTTGGGAGAAAATTTTCTCTTATGGGGTCGCCCACTTTTTGTGGGTAACACATCCCACAATTATATACATTCTATGAATCTAACAAATATTCCTACATTCAAGAAAATGAAGATCATGACACTTATTTTTTAAGGACATGGGTAAAATATCATGGATAACAAGAGATGATGATTTACTTCATAAGACACATATATATTTGAAGTCAAAGTGTGACCTTTTCTAAACTTGATTATGTGAAGAAGTTTCTTGGAGTACACTCACAAATGGACATTTGAGTAAGTTTGAATATCGCCATGGCCTATTAACACTACCTCATCCCTCTCTCTTACTCAAGTAATGGCTAGATACCCTTTCGTCAAATTGTATTGGGAAATTAGCTACTTTTCGACTACTTAAAGATCACGGTCATATGATTTGCACACTCACAAGCCTCTCATTTGATGAATAAAAACTTAAGCTTGAGATCACCAACTTTCTAGAATAGATTTTTTAGAGCACCATTTAGAAATTGTGCTTCATGCTTGATCAATTAGTTTGGTGCCTTATCCTCCTCCATGTAAACCATTTAGGACTAAAAATTTTGTTTGATAATAGATTTTGTTTTCCATTTATCATGTTCAATGATAAATTTATTAAATCGCCTGATGATATTATTTAATAATAATGGTATCATTGGTTTGATGTTATTTTTCTTTTATGTTTCATTGGTTTTATCTCTTTTGCAGTCCCATCTTATACCAATCTATAAATTATTTCATAATATTTTAATCGCTGCAATTTTAGATATTGTTAAATGAGTAGTTTTACTCTCTTCACAACTCTTATCCTTAAATAAATAATTATATATTTTACTAATTATCTACCACATCAATCTTCAATATTGTTAAATGAGTTGTTTTACTCTCTTCGCAACTCTTATCCTTAAATAAATAATGATATGTTTTACTAATTATCTACCACATCAATCTTCAATATTGTTAAATGAGTTGTTTTACTCTCTTCGCAACTCTTATCCTTAAATAAATAATTATATGTTTTACTAATTATCTACCACATCAATCTTCATTGAGTTTGGACATTTTCATGACATAAATGATCTACTTGATCTGAATTTAACATTCCAATGCATTATCTTAACACTTATAATATAATATGTGTTTAAATATTTTAAATAAACAAAATAAAAATAAAAATAAATCATGAAATCTTTTTTCAAAAGGAGATATACTAATATTAGCGATATCTTAATTTTCTTAATAATATGTGACATAGTTTGAGATGATAACATCTTCTATAACCCACTTTATGTCCACGTGAGGCAGTTGCAAATGATTATGACATATATTCAACTTGTGGGTGGCAAATTGTAATACTTAAGTTAATGGCTAGTGAATGGAGTCTTGTGACTCACATGTTAGATTTTGGAAATTATTTAAAATTTCTTGATAAAGATTTCTTCAACAACTTGTGGTAAGGTTAAAAAAAAGAAAGCTTTACAATTAGCGTATTGAATTTCGAAAATTATTAAACGATTTCTAATGAAGAGTTTTTCAACGACTTACAATCCTTGAATTAGAAACAGTGAACTCATCCTACATAATTACAATGCATTTTAGGAATTATTTAACAACTTGTGAGAAAGAATTATTTAACAATTTGTGGGAAAGAGTTTTTGAAAAACTTGTGAAAAGGGAAAGAAGCTTTACATTTAATTGAGAGTTTTTTAATTTATGAAAAAAGGAAAGGACGTTTTACTTATAATTGAAATTGAGGAATAGGGTATTTGTAAGACTACAACTATATAAATAGATTTTCATCAAAAAATAAAAATAAAATATAAATTAGCACAAATGTATTGTCTTCCTTATAAGGTGTTATCGAGGATTGGAAATATGAATAGCATTAAAACTAGAAATAATCTTGGAAAGAAGGACTAAATAGTTAAGAAATTGAGTAGTTACTTAGTATCTCATCAAATGGAAGAACCTACCACTAGAAGAAGTGACATGAGAAGATGAGTTGTTCATGTAGAAGCACTCACATATAGTCAAGTGTTGAGGAAAACACTTATTTGAATCGTATGGGCATGTTAAGCCCTATATAAGCCTCATGTTAACTCTAAAACCCCTTATTAAGCCCTATATATTGAGTGAATACATTTTTATTGTCATATAGTTATGTAATATAGAACCCCTCTTGGTCTCGTTTTATTATAGTTGTGCCCCATGTTTCCTATATATATACTATGGAGACCTAGCCTTAGAATCATCAAATATTGTCGTATACATTATATTTATTGTAAAAGGAGGTTTCCCCCTTGAAGAAGACTATAATTATTGGTTTCTTATCATTTTTAAGCACAAGGTTCATGTAAGAAACTATCACGTATACCAAATGAGGGGACATGTTATGTCTCTGCAATTCATTTTGTTACTTTCCACATTGTAGCACAATTTACTCATTCTTGTTAAATGTATCTCCATGTCTTCTAAGAAGCATATTTCCAATTCCTAGTACCAAAAATGATATTGAGAATATTCTTGTGACTTAGTGATGGGACATTAGGGGGGATATCACTAAGATAAGTTTGTCATGTTTTAACTAAATCAAATTGAAGTTGCTCTTGTTCTTGTGATATTTCTGACGATTGTATTGGGTTGTATATATTGGACGCAACTTGGAGACATTTTGTAGATATTGGACACATATTGGATTAAATAATTGAATGTAGTCAATTATTTGTAATTGGCTAAATAATTGAATGTAGTCAATTATTTGCAATTGACTACATTCCTATTATTCTCATTTTCCTTCATTCAACATTGTCAGTCACTTTTCATTCAAACAAGGTAATAGAAAACACCTACCATTGAAACTTACTTGGGATTTAATGCTCATTATGTCACAATGATTGACTTTGAAGAAAGCTACTATTAATATTGGAGAGAAAGAGAGACAATGCATGATGTTTACTACAATCACTCGAGTTAAATATTTGAATGGTCTACAATTTCAATCGCCCTTTTCATATGATCCATATGAAAAAATGACAAAACTAACATGTTTGACAATAAGAACAATAGAAGAAAATAGTTCGAAACTAGTCACAATGAAGACTATATGTAATTGAATACGTGTAATTGACTACATTCTTATTATTCACATTTTCTATCATTCAACATTGTCACTTTGTCACTTTGCATTCAATTTTTTTGTTTCATCATTTTTCATCATTCAAGTTATTAACGGTTTTTATTACTTCAACAAACTGAGGTAACTAAGAAAATTTAAAATTAAAATGACCAAATTAATCTTAAACATATTTACCATATTTAAAATGATCAGAGTAATTAAATGTTCAACAAATTTTTCATGGTTGCATGCGACTGAAACTAACCTAGATCCATCTTAACCTTGGATTTATCAAATGCTAAGAGGGATCAAATCTCTCGAGGAGCAAGCATTTCCTCTAGTTTTACACTCAAAAAAAAAATTTGCACCCCAAGATATGTAATCCCTCTTGGTGCTTAATAAATTTGGGGTTAAAACAGATTTTAAATGAAATTTAATGTCTTTAAATATTTTACTTAAACACCATTTAAAAAAAATATCATGAAACCATTTTTCGTCATACCTTAATTTTAGTGATATCCTATTTTTTTAATAATATGTGACATAGTTTGAGAGGATAACATCTTCGTGTATAACCCACTTTATGTCCAGGTCAGATAGTTGCAAATGATTGTGACATATATTCAACTTGTGTGTGGCAAATTGCAATACTTAAGTTAATGGAAAGTAAATGGAGTCATGTGACTCACATGTTTGATTTTAGAAGTTATTTAAAAAAAATTGATAAGGAATTCGTCAACAATTGTGGTAGGGAACAAAAGCTTTACATTTAGCATATTGAAATTCAAAAATTACTTAACAACTTGTGATAAGGATTTTTTCAACCACTTACAATCCTTGAATTAGAATCAGTGAAATCACCCTACATAACCACAATGCATTTTAGGAATTATTTAACAACTTGTGAAATGGAGTTTTTGAAAAACTTGTGATAAGGGAAGGGAGCTTTACATTTAATTGGAAATTTTTCAACAACTTATGACAAAATGGAACGAAGGCTTTTGGTGACAAAGGATTTTTTCAACAACTTGTGATAAAGGGAAAAGGAAGCTTTACTTACAACTTGTGATAAAGGGAAAAGTAAGTTTTACATTTCAATGGGACAAGTTGGAGGATGGGTGATGAAGCCTAACAAAACCAATTGCAACACTAGAGGTGGAGGTTATTCTGAAGGTGCAGTAGTGAATTCAAAACTCTCTCTCTAGATTCATAGTTAAATTGATCATTATCCTTTGAAAATTACCATGGTCTGGTATAACCGCTCACTGCAGAACCTAAAGAAACTGCAGAACATATGAGAAAATTTCAAACAACATTTTCCGTGTATTGAACCCAAAGGAAATGGTAATCGAACCAGAGGTGGGAAAAGCTGAGGAGGGGGAATGGGTGAAGGGCGCCACTATTGGGGTTGGAGCTTGTGGAACAGTCAGCCTCGCTATGAGCAACTCTAATGGCCAACTCTTTGCAGTCAAATCCGCAACAGGTTTTAGTATGGCTTTGGATAATGAGTACCAGATTTTGGGGTGTCTCGATTCCCCATACATCGTTCGTTGTCTGGGGCACGCTTACAGCGTTGAGAACGGTGTAAGGCTACATAATTTGTTCATGGAATACATGTCAGGTTGCAATGTAGGAGATCCGTTGAGTAATTTTGGAGGGCCTCGAGCCGAATCAGTCATCAAGTCCTACCCTCATGGCATCCTATGTGGAATCTATTATCTCCACAGCCAGGGGATTGTGCACTATGATATCAAGGGAAAGAATGTTCTTGTTGGTGCCAACGAGGTGAAGCTGGCTGACTTTAGTTGTGTCAGGAGGATTCATAATAAAGGGGAAGGGAAGGGGCCTTTCAATTGAGGGGGGCCTTTCTGTGGATGGCTACAGAGGTGGTGAACCAAGTGGAGCAGAGTCCTGCTTCAGATATTTGGTCCCTGGGCTACACTGTGCTGGAGATGGCCACTGTCAGGCATCCACGGAGCCAAGTTTCTAATCCCCTGGCTGTAGTGTATTAGATTGGATAGGAAAAAGAGTTCCTTGAATTTCCTGCTTCACTTTCGTCTCTGATCCAAGATTTCTTAGAAAAATGTTTTTGGAGAGATCTCAGGAAGAGGTGGACCAGTACAAGTTGTTGAGCCATCCTTTCTTGAATGAGGACTAGTCTATCATGGAGGAAGATGGGTCCATTAAGGATCTGGGTTGGATTTGGTGGACCAGTACAGAGTTGTTGAGCCATCCTTTCTTGAATGAGGACTAGTCTGTCATGGAGGAAGAGGGGTCCATTAAGGATCTAGGTTGGATCTAGGTTCTCTAACTAGTAATTTGGATTTTAGGAATGAAGTATGGGATTCCTGCTCTTCTTAGGTTGCTACCTTTCTTTCACTCAGAATGCCAAGCACAACCAGCGAATGCAATATAGAGCCGTACAGTGATAAGCCAAATGAGCAATGGCCAATGCCTTCCCATGACAGAGTGATGGCACTGGCCGCAGATTGTGAATTCAAAGATGTTCCCGAGAAGCCTAATTGGATTGTTGTGAGACCTTCTAGAAGATACATCTCCAAGCTTGAGATGACATCAATAATGTGACTAGCGTACCTTGGACGCTCCATAGGTGAACTATATGAACATTTGGAGTTTGTGCTAACCCATCCAGAAAAAACTCCCCAGAAATCATCTTCCATCTTTTTGTCCGAGACTCTACAATGTGATTGGTTTGTGGTGTCTATGGTAATGCTTTTTTTTTTTTTTTTTTTTTTAGAAACGGGTAGTGGATATATTAGAAACTTGGCCTTAATGCCAAAGAGCGGATTACAAAGGATGAGACTAAAATGATAAGTGTCGAACGACCTTGCAAGATTGTGACAATTATGATTAGCTCACATCTTTTCTTAGCTGCAACTATGTGATCAATTTCAGAGGTTTTCCCAAGCTTGTGGGTACAAACAAATTGATTTAATAGAAAGCAATAAAACATGACAATGTTCTAAATTAAGGGATTGGTTCCCATATTTCCTGTTCGCCTTTGAGCAGAGTACCAACCGAAAGAAGGGTTGCTTTGTTAGCTTCAATGTCTACCTCTTTATTATTGGCTCTCAACACATGACAGAATTTTAAATTCTGGAAAGCATCACCAAGGTCTGAAATTCTATGAATCAGCCTTGCTAGCCTTAGGTCCTTTGGCTTAGAATGAGTCACCATAGTATTAATAATAATCTAAGAGTCTCCAATAACATTAACTTCCCTGATGTTTAGCACTTTCAGCATCTTGAGTCCTTGATAAAGAGCCAAGGCCTCTGCTTGGATGCTGGAGGTGATGCCCAAGCCCCAGGCGAAACTATAAATCCTAGAACCAGCTGGGTTAAATATGACTCCTCCAACACCAGCTCTTCTAAAATTTCCCTTAGCAACCCCATCAAAAAATAGAGAGTGCCTCTGATGGTTTGCAATCCATCCCTGGAGCTCATTTGTTGTAGCCCTTATTTGCCAAGCTTTTGGGAGGGAGATGCTCTTTCCCAATTTTTAGAACTGTAGATCGAGCGAAGAGCCCCACTTTTTATCTTGCTGAGAGAGATTCAAATCATCTTTGTGGTCTCTCAGGCAATCTTTTAACTAACATTTAATTTTAACTTCCACTAGCTTAATGTCATGCTCACAATTTCTGAAAATCCTTTTGTTTCGCTCAAGCCAGATCTGCCAGCAGGTAATTTTAGGCAGGATAAACCAAGCAGCTCTAATAATTTTGTTTTTTGGAGGATGACCAAGGTACCTTTGGAGCCATTTGTCAAAAAAATCAGCAGTGGAGGAAGGCAACTCAAAGTTGGGACTCATAGCATTCAGCAGCACGAACCAGATCTGCAAAGTGAAGGAACGTTCTAGCATCAAATGAGAAACGCTTTCCTAATTTACCTTGCAAAGCCTGCACCTTGAAGGGCCGTGGAAGCCACAGTTTTGCAAATTGTCGTCAATTAAGATTTTGGAATGGCATAACAGTGAATTGAAAAAATCAATTTTTGGCAGAGAGGGGTGGTACCAAATCCCTTTCCAAGGCTCTGGATTCCTGGCCACATGGGGGTGCTCGCACAGCTTGACGTATCCCTGAGCAACGAAATAACCACCATCCTGTACACCCCAACCTCTAGAATCCCTGCATCACATCCACGATGGGGCCAATCCTTGAAGCTTGGAGAGCAATTCCTCGCGTTCTGTAGCCAAATTTGGGGGTATTTCAATTTTCCAGCCAGCCCAGTGTGAATCCTACCAGGTTGAGATATCCCACAGGGAACACATTTCAGCATCATTCATCCAACTGTGCAACGCATGGACAGAGGGACAGTCTCCTAGCGGCTCATTATTAATAATTTTTTCTATCCAAAGGTTGATTCTTTTTCAATTGCCAGGGACCCATAAGGCATGAGAATTTATAAGCAGACAGGCTTTTTAACAGAGCTTCTGGAAGGGTGAGTTCAGGAGTGGCAGAGGGTGGTCTAGACAGTGGGAATGCTTGCCCTTAAAATATTTTTTCCAAAGGGCTATATGTGCCTAGCCAGGGTTAGAAGCAATAATTATTCAAATGAGCTTAGCTCCCATGGCGATATTTTGATATCCAAGATTTTTGAAATTCAAGCCTCCTTCCAAGAGTAGTTTGGAGATGGAATCCCAACTGACTAACAAAAACGTTTTCTCATTTTGCTTGCCCCCCTTCCAAAAAAAATTCCAAATGATATCCTCCATTTTGCTGAGAATCCCGGAGGGAGAAAGAAGAACAAAAAATTGAAATAAGGGAAGACTATTAAGCACAAATTTAATGAGGATAGACTTACTAGCAATGTTGAGCCAGGAAAAACCCAAGGCAAGCAGCTTGTTCTTGAATTTCTCCAGTTGGGGGAGCCAATCTCTACTGAAGATTCTTTTAAGAAAAATAGGAAGGCCCAAATACTAGAAGGAAGTCTAGTTTGAGGAGGCTACGAAACCAAAGGTTCTATAAATTGAATTGAGCAAGTTGGAAGTGGTGTTCTAGCAATAGATATGGCATTTTCCATTGTTTAAACTGCTTCCCGATATCAAACAAGACTTGTCCAAGACTCCTTTAAATCTGGAGGCTATAAGCACAGAGGCAACTCCCAATAACAAGGTGTCATTTGCAAAGAGGGCGTGGTTGATGCTTTTAACACCTCTTGCTATACAGAGCCTAGCAATTTCCTGATCCATCATTTTTTTGTCTAAATAGAAGCTGAGGACAGAGGCTTGAAGAACAAACATAAGGGGTGAGAGTGGGCACCCGTGCCTAACCCCTCTCATGGCTTTGAAAAAATCAGCTACTCTGTTGTCTACTAAAGGAGCGATCCAAGGCTCTAAGATGCAGGCCTGAATCCAATTTATTAAGTTCTCCCCAAATCCAAATTTGTGTAAGACTTTCAGCAGAAAATTGTGCTTGACTATATCAAAAGCATTTGCTAAATCAAGCTTGACAACCATACCTTTTTCCTTGTGACTCATACTTGAGTGGATTGCCTCTTGGACTAGCATGTAGTTGTCCACTATCTGTCTCCCTTCAATGAATCCTCCTTGGCTTTCTGGAATGACTTTGGGGAGGATGAGCTTAAGTCTATTAGCAAGTACTTTAGTAATCAGTTTATAACTGATGTTACATAGTGATATTAGACGAAACCTGTTGAAAGTGTTGGCTCCTTTCTCTTTGGGAATGAGAGCAAGAAAAGTAAAGTTCGTGCTGCCTCCGATTTTCTGGCAAGCTTGGGACTTGATAACCATTTTGTATAGATATTTTTCCATAATCTTCCAGCGAGATTGGAGGAATCTGGCTGTAAATCCATCCGGTCCAGGGGCTTTGTCAGGGTCCATGGTGAAGAGGGCATCCTTGACTTCATTCTTAGTGACTTTAGCTTCAAGAAGGTGATTCATTTCAATAGTAATCAAGGAAGGAAGCACGTCAATCATATCAGAGCTTTGGTCCAGATTTTTATCTTCACTATACAGCCTTTTAAAGTGAAGGGAGGCAGCTTTTTTGATGCTTGCATTATCTTTATGATTAATAGTGCCATCTTTGATTTCGGAAACGACATTGGTACATTTCCTTGCCTGAGCTTGTTTATGGAAGAAGGAAGAGTTCTTGTCCCCTACTTTAAGCCAGAGACTGCATGACTTAATTCTCCAGTACTCTTCTTCTGCTAGACAGGCCTGGTGGAAGTTTTGTTGGAGTTGGGCTTCTTTGTCTAGAAATTCTTTAGTTATATCAATTGTTTCAGCATGGAGGTGGTGATTTTCCAGCCTGTGTTGAAGGTTTTTTCTTTCATTTGCTAGATTGGGCAGAGTTTTGACCCAGCTTTTTAAAGCCATTTTCACTCTTCTGAGCTTCTCCTCCCAAAAAAAAAAGGGGGAGCCTTTTACCGGCTGCATGCAGATGTCCTTAACTAAATGCATGAAGTCTGGTTCATTAGTCCAGAGTGGGATGAATCTGAAGGGGATTGGACCTAAGTCAAGCTGAAACACGAGTTCCAGCTTGATGGGTTTATGATATGAAGTGCTGAAAGGGAGAATATGAACTCTAGCCTCTAATCCAAGCAGAAGAAAAGAGCTTTGAATTAAGAATCTATCCAATCTAGCAGCAATATGGCCAGGACCAATTCTTTTGTTAGTCCAAGTGAACTTACTAGACATTGGCTTGATGTCCAGGAGGTCCAAGTCTTGCATAAGGTCCTCTGCCCATTCCCTTGCCAGATCTCGAACAATGTTTCCTCCTCTCTTGTCTGTTGATAAGAGAGTAAGATTGAGATTTCCTGCTATGATGATATTCTCCAGGTTAACTAGATCTGTTTGGGTTCTTATAGAGTCCCAGCAGGCCTTTTTTTCCATAGTGTTCACAGGGATGTACACGTTGAAGAGGATGATAATCTCTTTTGAGTCTAAGTGCTACAATTTTAAGAGCAGCCAGTAAGTATTGAGGGTCTCAAAGACGATTGAGAATTTGCTAGCATTCCAAAGAGTGGCCAGCCCTCCGGAAGCCCCTCGAGCTAAGAAAGCTTTCGCCTCACATTTTCTCCAAAGTTTCTTGCTTGCCTTAAGGAAGACGGAATCTTCCAGTTTGGTCTCCTAGATGAGAAGTATGTCAGGAGTTTCTGTTCTTATTAAACTTCTGATGGATTCTTCTTTGATTCTTCTCCCCATACCTCTACAGTTCCAGGAGACTATCTTCATCATTTGTATTTCTGGTTGGCTCCCTTGGAGCCTTGGGGCTGCTTTCTTTCCATCTTTGCTTTTGATGCTAGGAGCTTCTCAAGGGTTGGCTGGCTACCTTGAAGCTTATCCTTAAAATTTTCCTGCTCTCTTTTTTCCCGGTCTGATTTGCGTCCTCTTATGGATCTCCTTATCGAAGCTTGGGATTCTCCTATTTCTGCTTCTTCCTCTGAGCACTCCAATTCATGCTCCTCTTCCTCTGTTGCGACAGTGTTTCCTTTGGAGCTCTCAGCCATTGCCAAATATATTGTTGGAACACCACTCTCAAAAATTGCCTTTGTTGCTAGAACACCACTTCCAGCTTGATCAACTCCATTTCCAAAAACTTTGGAGGTGCCTTTAGAGGGAGGGGTTGATTTTTGATTTTCTGGTTCCTGAGTTTCCTCTATTTGTGAGCTTAGAGGGGAAAATTTGTTTTCTCGATCCTTTCTGGGAGGGGGTTATAGAGGGGGGGCCTGAGGACCTCTTCCATTTGGACCAGCCTACTTTTGGGTTTTCCTGGTGCGCTTGACCTAATTCCAAGCTTCTTCTTTACCCCTTTCTCGTTCCACACTGGTTGGGCAACCTCTGGCAAAGTGGCCATAGACATGACATTTTCGACATTTGAAAGACAGTTGCTCGTAATCCAGCTTCTACAAATTGTACCAACATCCTACTTTGATTTTGATGGCTTCTGGGAGACCCACCTCTAGATCTACTTCTATGCATATACGAGCACAATCATATTGATCTTTGCTGATTGCCCTATCTATGAATTTCCCAAGGGCATTTCCGATGTGTTTCAGCAAGTCCTAGTTCCAACAATGGATTGGAAGATTAGGAAGTCTGACCCAAACATGGACAGCCAAAGGGACATCGACTGCAAGGTCGAAATCCGGCGTCCATCTATTGAGGTACAAGCCCTGGGGGGCCATGAAATAGGGGCCATTCTGGAAGATCAGATCCTTGTCCTCCTTTGAGGTGAATTCAAAAAGGAAATAACCTTGTCCTAAGAAGTAAGAGGTGATGCTACTCTTGATTAAAGGAGCCCAGTTCCTATTTACCTAGGACTGTGTGGTCTTAGGAGAAGGCCATAGACCAGTGAACTAGCCCACAAGAGCCCACTCAGCTAAGGAGAGGGCAACTTGAATCGGGGTCTCTGGTAGCAGGGAGATTTCAGGAATGTCTTCCAGCCTCTTGACAAACTTGGCTACTTCGCTCTTCTTCTTCTACGGCAAGCTGGCCAAGAGTCGAGAGAAAGCTTCGGCAAATGAGGGCAGGCTAGCCTGGGGTGAGCTCGGGACCTCCAGGCTTAATCGTCCCGCCTAGCAGAAGACGGGTGCTTTGAACCGCAGAAGCTCAAAAAGGAACACTGAGAATGGGGGCAGAGGGCCCAAAGCCACGAGCTGCAAAGCAGCAGGGGTACAGAGGCACCAGGGCGCAACTAGGGTTTCATTGCTGCTCTAGAGCTCATGCGAAAAAATTTGAGAGACCCGTCCCACAGTTTGTTACCGACTGAATAACCTCCAATTGCGAAATGCGAAAAGGATCCTGGTGTCTATGATAACATTATTATTGGGATAAAAAATATTTATTTTCATAGATATACAGTTTGAGTAGGTTTAATGGTTAAGAGCATGTGTTTCTTTTGAAGAGGTTACAGGTTCAAAACCACAGATGATAGAGTATGTATGCTTTTGTAGACTTAGTAGCTATATAATTGTGCTAAGGTGGGTCTCTGGTCCCATAAATAAAAAAGACTCATACACCCATGTGTGTAATATTGGTATTTGACTTTCAATTTTGTATTTTGTGATTATTAAAAAGATGTATCATAGAATAATTGTGCTAAGGTGGGTCTCTTGTCCCACAAACAAAAAGGACTCATACACCCATGTGTGTAATATTAGTATTTGGCTTTCAATTTTGTATTTTTTGATTATTAAAAAGATGTATCATAGATAGTAATGAATTAATGCATATGTAGATATTTATAAACTAACTAGAAATATTTGTTATTTTTATTTTTTTAATAGATAGTTATAAATATTGTTTATGTTTGATCATTCAAACAAGCTTGATAGATGATTAGGATTTTTTTTTATATATAGCTATAATTATTGATTATGTTTGACTAAAAATGAAGCAATTTACAAACCAAATTCCAACACTACTTAGAATCAAGGTAAGTGAGATCACAGGTGAAATCAAAATAGGCAAAAACAACCTTATACAAAGAAATGAGGTAAAAGGGAAAGTAATGTAGTAGTAGTCAATATATAATTTTCCTATCAATGATTTATAAACCTTTATAAATTGCTATTATAACAATTTATCATAATAAATATGAATGTTAGAGCTTTTGATAATTGAACATTTTATAAAAGTTTGTTGCTAGGTGGTAGGCCATTTAGCTTATAAAAAATCAAGATCTGCTATTGAGGAAATCTCCAGGGTTTTAAGGGGGGTCCATGTTGCATTCAAATAAGTTCACAAAATGAAATGTGCTAATAAACATATCTATATAAGAAATCTATATGTAACACACTATGTGTAACATTGTATTATTTTCCATGCAACAACTTAGAAGCATTTTCCTAGAGTTTATGCTTTTTAATAATGCTAACTTTGGTGGAACAAGCTATGGTCACTAGTATGACCATACCAAGTTCTTCTTTGGTGCCACCTTTTCCCACTAGGGATGCATCGTAATGTAATTGTCCTTACACGAAGATGCATGCTTTTTCTTTAGATGTGGTCTCCACCACTAGGAACTTGAGGTGGATGTTGAATTTTGATCTTGATGGGTAAAGAAATTGAGGAATTATTTTAAATAAATGCAAACCAATCTAATCTTTTTCAATAAAGGTTCTATAAGTATCAAACTAAACTTGCATATAGGTGAAAATCAAGGCACCCACTTTTTTGGGTAGCTACATAGGTGAAGTTTACCTCTAGGAATGTATTTCCTTTCTAAAAAATAGATAAGATCTATAGTAGCTAAGGTATTCATATGCATAGTTTGGAAGATCAATATATTATAAAAGTTGGAAGAATGTGTATAAATTATAAAATTATTTACCATTAAGGTTGTAATGTTATTCTCTTTCCTTTCTAGTTTCTCATTTGTTTACAATACAAGCCAGTTGATCCAAGTGGATATTGGTGGCCACCCGCCAAGTCCACTTGGACCCCCACCATTGTTTCTTTCAGGTTTTTAGTTTCCTTAATTCTAGCACAATTTACTATTTTTAGCAGTTTTTCGGGTCCTGAACTTCCAGAGCCGTTTTGAGACCCTAAACAACATTTTTGGGAAAACTGGGAGCAACATGGGTCCATGGATTGATGTTTCTTTTCCCAAAGGTGTAGTTCTTGGATAGATCTTTCTAACAAGATATTGTGTGCGTCAAAATGAGTTTGTATGCCAAAGTTACGACCCCGGGAAGTTGATGTACCAATTTACCCAAACAGGGCCCACAGTTCGACATTTCATCTTCTAGGGTTAGGTTTTTGGATGTTTAGGGTTTTCCATTGTTTCTCAATAATAAATAGGCCTTCAAGCCTCATTGTAACATAGTTCAGAGGCATGTAGCTACCCTAGCTGGTTTATTTCCATTTCTGTTTGTAAGCATATTTCAGTGTTTTACATTAATGAAATGAATTAATATTTCCACCACATCTATGTGTTTATTGTTATCTTTGTAATTTTTTGTGTTCCTATTTAAATCTGGATCAGTGGTATCAGAGTTGTCTGCTTTTTCTCTATTTTTCTTTTCTTGTCCCCAACGAGGTCGAGATATAAGGAGTTAGGGCTTGAACTGGTCGAACCTTTGCAAGACCAGCCTCGCAAATCCCGATGGCCTCCCATGGCGGATGAAAAGAAAGACAAGTGGGTAGGAGATCCTATCAAAATCTTGCTCGAAGAAGCCCTTGAGCGACAAAAGAATGCACTGATGGACAACTTTTCCCAAATCCTTTAGCAGCTACCCAGGGGCAGCGCATCGCCTTCCAACAGCTACTCTGGAAATGCCACATCATTTAAGGTACAAGTTAATTTTGAAATCCTCGTATTCAAGGGATAGATAGACGCAGATGCCATCGATTAATGGTTAAATCTACTAGAGGATTATTTTTCTTTTCATGATTTTTCCAATCAGGAAAAGATTATTTTCGCTCTTCTCAAAGCAACCCCCCAGGTCAAGGACTGGTGGGAAACCTACTGCGAGTAGAAGGATGAAAGTATAGGCTCACTATTTTCAACCGTACCCACATGAAATTCATTCCAGGATGCCATCAAGGAGCAGTACTATCCTGTCAAAAGCTATGAGGATCAATACATAAAGTGGACCACGCTACAGCAGGGAAGGGACCAAGACGTGCTAGAGTTTACCAATATTTTCCATACCCTTCGGACAAGGTTGGGTATCAAGGACTCAGAGCAGCATTTGGTACTCAAATATTGTGGCTGCCTACACAAGTACATCCAAGAAGAAATATAATTCCTTAACATTTCCTTGCTCGACACGACATACCGATATGCCGTCAAGGTCAAGAAAAAGTTTAAACAAAAGAAACAAGACTTTGGATCTGCGAATCCAAAGCAAGGGAAAGGTGCCCCCAAACCACAGAACAAAGGACAAAGCCAAGGCGGGGTGGCCCAAGACAACCCGCCAAAGCTACAAGCAAAGAATAGTGCCGCAAAGCTAAAAAAGGACATGGGAAAGTGGTGTGAGTTCCATAAGAGCTCCACTCACAACACAAGTGAGTGTCAGGCCAAGCAGTCACCGCTGGTCGCGCTAAAGGTTTCATAATCAAATGCATGTTCCGAATTTGATTCAAAACCCAACAAGGGGAATGACAGAGGGAAGAAGATTATCGATGTGGAGCCCAACGCCACTGTTGCCACCACAAAGATCCAGAAGGAGGAACCTGAAGATCCAGAGGAGGAGGAGCGTCTCTTCCACTCCCAAATGTGGGTAAAGGGCTCCCCGCTATAGTTCATTGTTGATAGCAGGAGCCAAAAGAACCTCATTTCAGCAAAGGTCGTGAAGCAGCTGGGCTTACCAACCACATCACATCCACAACCATACACCATCAGATGGCTTCACCAAGGACACGATCTTCATGTGAGCCAGCAAAGTCACCTTCCATACAACATCAAGCCCTTCACAGATGAGGTATTGTGTGACATTGCTCCCCTTGAAGTTTGTGATGTATTATTAGGAAAATCACACTTGTGGAAGCGACATGTTAATTTATGAATTAAGGCCCCGTGCTATTATTGTTACTTTGGGAAATAAGTTTTACAGGATACCGGAGGTAGCACCGCCTATCGACATCTCTTTGGTTACTACAAAACAATGCAGTAAACTCATTTCCAAAACCAGGAAATTTGTTTTCCTGATGATACGCTCTCAAGGAAAGAAGAAGATGATGGCCACAACCTCCAGACAGGGCCCCTCTGCACGACAACTACAGATGGACAAGGTCATTGAGGAGTATGAGGACATCTTCACCTCCCCCACATGAGTTCCTCTACACTGTTAGGTCAAGCACTCCATCGATCTGACCCCAAGTGTGTCGCTACCTAATGGACCAATCTATCGGCGCTCCGTTCTGGAGAATGATGAAATCAAGAGGCAGATTCAGGAGATGTTGCATAAAGGTCACATCCATCCAAGTTCATCACCCTGTGAGAGTCTAATCGTGTTGGTACAGAAGAAGGATGGGACTTGGAGACTCTATATTGACTATCGGGTGCTGAACAAGATCATTGTCCATAATAGGTACCCGATCCCACCGATTGATGACCTCCTAGACCAACTGAAGGGGGGAAAATATTTCAGCAAGATCAATTTGAAGTCGGGATATTATTAGGTACTAATTGAACCCTCTGATGTGTGGAAGACTACCTTAAAAACCAAGGAGGGCCTTTTCGAGTGGTTGGTTATGCCTTTCGGATTGAAAAATGCTCCTGCAAACTTCATAAGGCTAATGGATGACATATTGTATCCATTCACCAACTCATTTGTAGTGGTATACTTGGATAACATCCTGATCTTCAGCCAGAGTTGGGAAGAGCACCTCCACCACATCCAACAGTTTCTCCAAACACTGTGGAAACACAAGTTATGTGCCAATTTGGAGAAATGCACTTTTGGCATGACCCAGGTTCAGTATATGGGATACATTATTGATGAATAGGGGGTGTATGTGGATCTAGCCAAGATCCAAGTCATTCGAGATTGGCCATCTCCAACCACTCTGACAGAGCTCCGCAACCTTCTAGGTCTTACCGACTTCTACCGCGGGTTCGTGTTGGGATATTCTCATATCACTTGGCCCTTGAGTCAAGTCACCAAGGGATGTTAGAAAATTATATATTACAGAGCAATGGAACACATAAAATATTGCATAAATATAAACACAAAAAATGCATAAAACAAGAGAGACACAGATATACGTGGTTCACCCAGTTTGGGCTATGTCCACAGAGAAACGTCAGTCCTTATTTTATTATATTATCCAGCAAACTAAAGAGATACAACTTACAACAGATCCACTGTAACTCCCTCTTCGCTCTCAGTATCCAATCTTTTCCTCATTCAGAATACAGATATACATAGACGCAATACAATTCCCTCATATATAGTGAGGGGTTGCCTTCTAGGGGAAAAACCCTAAAATAAACATAACTTCTACCGTTAGATCATCTACCTAATGAACAGCGCAGATTGACTAGAAATTACTATACTTTTACAAGCCAATTTTACATATATTTTTAGCTTGAGGGGCGCTACCCCCAAGCCCTTGCAGGGGGACTGCTGGCCCCCGAACCCCCCAGCCGAGGGGGATCGACCACCCCGAACCCCCGCAGGAGGGGCAAGTCTCCCCCACACCCCCCGCATGGAGGGGTGTACAGCCTCCCTGGGGTATACATCCAGCTGAAACCTTTGAATACAGAAGATAATCATGCTCCACACCCAACGATCTCCCACTTGGAGACTGATTATAAGAACTCCACCACTGCTTCATTTGCTAAACAATGACTCCACTTTGGATCTGGCTATTTCTCATCTTCTTCATCATACTTGAAGGCCAATTGAAACTGAGCAGATTCTCAGTTTCTCGCTGGTTACAACTTTTGTTAACATATCTGCATGATTCTGGCTAGTGTGTATCTTTTCTAGCCTCAACTGCCCATATTCCAATGCTAACCATATTAAATGGTATTTGAGTTGTATATGTTTAGTCTTGGAATGAAATCCAGAGTTCTTTGCAAGATGTGTGGCACTCTAGCTGTCACTATATAACTTGCCCAACTCCAACTTTTTACCCAATTCATCCAAAAACCTTTGTAACCAAATCGTTTCTTTACTAGCCTCTGTAGTAGCAACATACTCTGGTTCTACTGTTGAAAGTGCAACAACACTTTGGATTTTTGAAACCCAACTAACAACTATTCCACTTACAGTAAACACATATCCTGTAGTTCTCCTCCTGTTATCTTTGTCACTTGCCATATCTGCATCAACATATCCCCGTAGAGCAATGTTTGAACCACCAAAGCATAATTCTTGATTTGTGGTACCTCTCAAATACCTAAGAATCCACTTCACCGCCATCCAATGTTCTTTTCCTAGATTTTTCATGTACCTTCTTAGAACTCCCACTACATGTGCAATATCAGGCCTTGTGCAAAACATTGCATACATTAAGCTGCCAACTGCTGATGCATATGGAACTCTAGACATATGAGCCATTTCTTCCTGAGTCTTGGGATACCAACTGGTTTTTCATTCTACATATTAAACGTTTTCAACACCTTTTTTATGTACTCACTTTGAGAATTTGTGATTCTTCCTGTCTCTAGTTATTCTCATACCAAGGATTTGTTTTGCAGCACCCAAATCCTTTATTGCAAATGAGTTTTCCAATTTCCTTTTGAGCACATTTATTTCCTACATGTTAGAACTTGCAACAAGCATGTCATCTACATACAATAACAATATAATATGGCTGCCATCATTTTTCCTTTTGAGATAAACACAATGGTCAGAGTGACATCTAGTATAACCCTATTCAAACATAAACCTATCAAATTTTAGATACCGCTGCCTTGGAGCCTGTTTTAAGCCATACAAGCTCTTCTTCAACCTACACACTAGTTTCTCCTTCCCTTTTACCTCATATCCTTATGGCTACTACATATATTTCTCTTCCTATAAATCCCCATGGAGAAAGGTTTTCTTTACATCTAACTACTCAAGATGTAAATCTTCAACAACTACTAGACTTAGAATAGTTCTGACTGAAGTCATTTTCACAATAGGAGAAAATATCTCATCACAGTCTCTACCCTTTTTCTGTGCAAACCCTTTCACCACAAGTCTAGCTTTATACCTTTTTCTACCTCCATTTTCTTCCTTCAACTTGTAAACCCATTTATTCTGCAATGCTTTTTTACCTCCAAGCAACCTGACTAAGTCCCAAGTCTGGTTATGTGCTAGGGAGTCCATCCCTTCTTTCATGGTTTGTTCCCACTTCTTCCTGGTTTCTACCTACACTGCTTCTTCATAACATTCTGGTTCACCAGAATTAGTTAACAACACATAATATAATGAAGGAGAGTATCGTTCAGGGGGTCTACTTATCTTGGTAGATCTTCTAACACCACTTTCAGGTGTTTGAGGTGCCTGTTTTTGTTGTGGTTTTGTTCTAGCTATTGATCATTATGATTTTCAAGCACCATCACTTTTCCTGTGATATCGTCAAGCACTGTGTTTTCTATGTTTTCTTTTTCCAGTTTCTTTTCCTGCAACTAATTCTTATACAAGACCTTTTCATTGAATATTACATCTCTGCTCCTAATGATTTTGTGATTTTCATAATTATATAAGCGATAACCAAAATCATTAACACCATATCCAATAAAGGTACATTTCTTTGATTTTTCCTCAAGCTTTGTTCTATTTTCTTTATTAATGTGGACAAAGGCTTCACAACCAAAAGTCTTTAAAAATGGGTATTTTACCTTTTTACCTGTCCATGCCTCCTCTGGAATACCACCATCCAAGGAACTTGAAGGCCCTCTGTTTATTAGATAAACAGTAGTGTCTACAGCATCTGCCTGAAATTGTAAAGGCAATCCTACATGCAATCTCATGCACCTTGCACGCTCCATGATTGTCTTGTTCATCCTTTCTGACACACTATTTTCTTGTGGTGTTCCTAGAATTGTCTTCTCTCTACGAATTCCATTCTCTGAACAGTACCTATCAAACTCTTTGTTGCAATATTCACCTCCATTATCTGATCTGAGACACTTCAGCCTTTTCCCTGTCTCATTTTCAACCAAAGCTTTCCATTTCTTGAAAGTATCAAATACATCAGATTTATTTCGAATACAATAATCCAGGTTTGTCTGGTTGCATCATCAATAAAAGTAACATAATAACGAGAGCCGCCAAGAGAGATGATACCTGAGCAGGTCCCCATACATCTATATGGAAAAGCTCTAATTTTTCACTCTTCTTTTCTTTCCCAACTCTAAGGAATCTGACTCTCTTTTTTTTCCATAAACACAATTTTCACAGAATTTTAAATCAACATGCTTCAAACCTGGCAACAAATTTCTTGAGTGAAGAATCTGCATCCCTTTCTCACTAATGTGCCTGATCCTATGATGCCACAATGTCATATCTTCTCCTGTATATGTTAAAGCATTAATAGAATTAGGAATACCATTGCATAAATACAATGTACCAACCTTTCCTCCTTTCGCTATTACTAGAGATCCTTTTGTGACCTTCCACGTTTTATGTGTGAAAGTAGTTACGCAACCTTCACCTCCCAACTGTCTTGTTGAAATCAGATTTTCCTTCGGATCTGAAACATTTCTTACCTCCTTCAATAGCCATTGATTTCCATTCTGTTCTTTTATGAAAACTGTACCCATTCCAACAATTTTACAGGGTTTATCATCACCCAATTGAATTTGTCCAAAATCTCATTGAACATAATCATGAAAATGTTTCTTATCAGGTGTGGCATGGAATGAGGCCCCTGAGTTTACCACCCAGGCATCAATAATATTTTCTAATGAAAGAATCAAAGCATCTTGCAACACGTCACCTATTACATTCGCTTCATGATTAGTTTCTTGCTACGCGTCTCATTCTTTTTCCTTTTGAGACTTGCAGTCTTTCTTCTGGTGTCCTTTCTTCCCGCATTTCTAGCACACTATCCTGATCTGGACTTGGATTTTCCTTTTCTTAACTTACTACGATATCCTGGGCTCTTTCCTATTTCCATTTTTCTTCCCCTAGTCTCTACAGTCAAAGCATTGCCTGATGTCTCACCGGAG
Source organism: Pinus taeda (assembly GCA_000404065.3). Lineage (NCBI taxonomy): Eukaryota > Viridiplantae > Streptophyta > Pinopsida > Pinales > Pinaceae > Pinus > Pinus taeda. The sequence continues at coordinate 64,933 of APFE031107330.1, forward strand.
CTTTTCCATCGCATTTCCTCGCTAAGGATTGCACTGACAACATCATCAAACTTTAAAGTATTAGATCTAGAGACAGAGTTACTAATGGCCATAATTAATCCATTCCAACTTTCTGGCAATGAGCACAGAAATAACAGATCCGTAACTTCATCATCAAAATTTATCCCTACAAGACTTAACTAACTTGTAACTGTATTAAAATCATTTAAATGGTCTGCAACAGATCCACCTTCTAACATCTTCATATTGAATAAACGTTTCATAAGAAATACCTTATTTGAGGCAGGGGGTTTTTCACATAGTTTGGCCAATGCCTACATTAAACCCTTTGTTGTCGTTTCCTTTGAAATATTAAATGTTACAGATGCTGCTAGGCATAGTCGTATTGTTCCAAGTGCCTTTCTATCGAGAATATCCCATTCTGTGTTTGTCATACTAGTTGGCTTCTTTGTCTTTCCACTCAATGCTAGGTACAGATCTCTCTGATACATATAATCTTCCATTTGCATCTTCCACAGCTGGTAGTTTTGGCCGTTGAATTTTTTGACCCTAAACCTACCATGTTCCGCCATGGATCCCACTCGAACCAAGAACCCTTCTCTCTTGCGAATTTATCAGCCAAATAGACCTTCGGCTCTGATACCATTTGTTAGAAAAAAAATTATTGCAGAGCAATGGAACACAAAATATTGCAGAAATATAAACACAGAAAACACATAAAACAAGAGAGACACAGATATATGTGGTTCACCCAGTTTGGGCTACATCCACGGAGAAAAAGCCAGTCCTTCTTTTATTACATTATCCAGCAAACTGAAGAGATACAACCTATAATAGATCTGTTGTAACTCCCTCCTCACTCTCAATCTCCTCTCTTTTCCTCACTTAGAATATAGATATACATAGACGCAATACAATTCCCTCATATATAGTGAGGGGTTGCCTTCTAGGGCAAAAAACCCTAATCTAAACATAACTTCTACCATCATATCATCTGCCTAATGAATGGCGCAGATTGACTAGAAAGTACTATACTTTTACAAGGCAATTTTACATCTATTTTTAGCTTTGGAGGCACTGCCAGCTGGTGGGGATTGGCCCCCCCAAACCCCCTGTGGGGGGGATAAGTCCCCCCCGCGTGGAGGGGTGTATATTCTTCCTGGGGTATACATCCAGCTGAAACCTTTGAATATAGAAGGTAATCAAGCTCCACACCCAACAACGGAGGAGCAAAAGAAACAAAAAATTGGTCTAAATCTAAACAGAAGGCATTCACAGAGTTGAAAAATCACCTCTGCTCAGCACCGGTGTTGGCATTACCAGACTTGCAACAACCATTTGAGGTTGAGATAGATGCCTTTGACTATGCTATTGGGGCATTCCTTACTCAACACGGGCATCTAGTGGCATATCACAATGAGACACTTTCAAACACAGTTCGGAAGTATCCCACTTATGACAAAGAGATGTATTCCATTGTGCAAGCCTGCCAACAATGGAAGCATTACATTTTGGGGAAGGAAATGATCATCCACATAGACCACCGACCCCTGTAGTTCATACAGACCTAAGGGAAGTTGCAGAATGATCGCCATTAGAAGTGGTCCACATACCTACAACAATTCCATTTGAATATCAAGTATAAGAAGCACAGCACCAATAATGTTGCAAATTGCCTCAGTCGACCATTGATCATGGCGTTAACCACCATGCTCAACTCTTATGGGCATGAGACTTCTGAATGGACACTTCTCTACAAAAGTGACCCATAATTCGGCCACACATACCAGACACTCTTGGAGGCTCAGCATGTTTCGTATTTTCACCTCTAGGATACCCTGTTATGCCACCTGGGTCACCTTTGTGTTCCTTTAAGCGAGCGCACCAAGATGATTTGGGAAGCACACTATAGTCAGGTTGCTGGGCATTTTGGGGTCAAGAAAATGGTGCAGTACTACAGAAGTATTTCTATTGGTCGAATCTTCGACAAGATGTCAAGAAGTACATCAAATCATGCATTTCCTGCACCATTACCAAAGCGACCATCAAGAAGAAAGGCCTCTATACCTCACTGCCTACCGCTAGTCGACCTTGAGAATCCATCTCCATGGATTACATGTCAGGACTTCCTTCCACTAAGCATGGAAATGACTATGTTTTTGTGGTCGTTAATAGGTTCTCGAAGATGGCCATTATGGCGGCCTCCAAGAAGAATATCACAGTAGAAGCCACTGCTAAACTCTTCTTTGAATGAGTGTGGGTACACTTTGGGATCCCACAGTCTATCATCTCAAATCGAGATAGTAGGTTCCTTAGTACATTTTGGTCCGGTCTCTAGTTGATGCTAGACACCAAACTCATTAAGTCCGCAACCTTCCATCCTCAAACTGATGGCTAGACAGAGGTTGTCAAAAAGATGATCGTACACATTTTGCGCATGTACAACTCATAGCATCCATGCACATGGGATGAGAGCCTTCCCTATGTTTAGCACAGCTACAACTGGGCTCTCCACAGCTCGACTGGCCACAACCCTTTTCAGGTGGGCTTGGGGTTCCAGCCACTACGTCCCATTGATGTGGCCATGCCATTTGCAGCTACTCACGCAGATTCGGCTCATGTCTAGTCCAAAATAAATAAGGAAAACAACTTTATTGAGCACATCAAACATATTCGCCAGTAGGTCCATGACATTCTAGAGAAATCAAATGCCAAGTATAGGTAGCAACATGATCAACATTAGGTGCCACACAAGTTTTAGGTGGGTGAGAAAGTTTGGTTGCATTTGCAAAATGAACGCATTACCAGAGCCTGTCGAAAACTCAGACCACTCTGATATGGTCCTTACACCATTACCAAGGCTATGGGAGATAATGCATTTAAGCTCAGCATTCCCCCATTCCTTGGCCTACACCCATTGTTCAATGTGGACTACATTCGACCATACTTTCCACCATTACTAGACACATCAGACATTGCAGAACAACTCACACCCATAGTGTTAAATCCAAATTGCATGGAACAAGCTGCGATTGATTGGATCATGGACACACAGATCAAGCACACTCGCCAACAGAATATCCAACTGTATCGAGCTGTCAAAGCAGGCCAACTTCTTCACCAAGGCAAGTGGCTCACCAAGGACCAAGTTCAGCAGAAGTTTCCTCATCTCATGGAGGAACTCAACACAATGGGGACCATTGCTTCCTAAGGGGGGAGGAATGATCCAAGTGGATATTGGTGGCCACTCTCCAAGTCCACTTGGACCCCCACTATTGTTTCTTTTAGCTTTTCAGTTTCCTTAATTGTAGCACATTTTACTATTTTTAGAAATGTTGTAGGTCCTGAACTTCCAGGGCCGTTTTAAGGCTCTAAACGACGTTTTTTGGGAAAAATGGGAGCAACATGGGGCCATGGACCAATGTTCCTCTTCCCAAAGTTGTATTTCTCTAATAGATCTTTCTAACGAGATACGGTGCGCGTCAAACGGAGATCGTATGCCAACGTTATGACCCTAGGAAGTTAATGTACCAATTTACTCAAACGGGGCCCGCAGTTTAGCGTTTCATCTTCTAAGGTTAGGTTTTTGGATGCTTAGGGTTTTCCATTGTTTCTCAACAATAAATAGGCCTTTGAGCCTCATTGTAACACAGTTCAGAGGCATGTAGCTACCACATCTCTTCTCAGAGATAAGCTACCATTTCCCTAGCTAGTTTATTTCCATTTCTGTTTGTAACCATATTTCAGTGTTTTACATTAATGAAATGAAGTAATATTTCCGCTGCATCTCTGTGTTTATGGTTAAATCTGTAATTTGTTTCATTCCTATTTAAATTCGGATCACCAGTGTATATATGTTCAAATTTTTATTTTGCATTTCATATACAATGTTTTAATTAGTTTTTTAAAAGAACCCAAATTTAAGTGTTTTATGATGTTGAAGAGAAGTATATATTGACCTAGAGTATAGCTAGAGTCATTAAGAGATTTTCCTTTTTGATTTGGCAAAGTTAAATGTAAGAATTTTTTTTATAAAAAATTTACATGTGATACATTATATGTAATGTTGCATTGTTTTCCATGTTAGATATCTAATTCTTGGGGATTTGGTGAATATTTTGTAAATATGTAAATAATAGAAATATGAACAGTTAGAAAAGAATTGGCCTTGGAATATGAATAGTCTTTTTTGCAATAGTACATAACTCTATTCACATCAATACAAATTAATCTAATTTGCGAGTTAGCCCTTGGCCTGACATGGTATCGGAGCCAAATTTAGGCACTCTAGTCTCTTCCCACTCTTGTAAATCCATTCTATGTTCATTCCCTACCATCCCTTCTTTCCAGGTCATAGACTTGCACTAAGTCGTTTCGTTCCCTCTTAGCTCTACATATTTGACTATTTCATCAAATGCCTTTGTGTTTTTACAAGGGTTTCTTATTTACGCAACAAATTCCCCCTAATGCCAAACACCTCTGAAACTCCCACCAATAGAGAACATGACCATCAGATGCACATTCTACAATATTATTTTTGAAGTTGTTAATGATAGTGGGGGTTGAGGTTAGGATTATGTGTCAAATATTTGGTAGCCTTGAGACTTGCTCTATTTTACCTTACTCCCTAGCATGTTTCTAAGGCCATGCCTTTTTACACTGACATTAAATCCTATAATTTTATGGTAGATCTTGATTGTGGAGATACCCTCCTTCTCATCTCTAGGACGTGCACTTGGAAGACTAAGGGTTGGTCACTTCAACTCCAATGTTGAACATCGACATTGTTCAATGCTTTGTTTTACTTACGTTAAATCCTCTAATTTTATGGTAGATCTTGATTGTGGAATACCCTCCTTCTCATATTTAGTACTTACACTTGGAAGACTAAGAGTTGGTCACTTCAAATCCAATGTTGAACATCGACATTGTAATTTAGTAGTGTTTGAAACCTTCCCACTAGAAATTCTTGGAAAAATGCCTCATACCAACCTTACCAAAGTAGCCAAGATGGTATTTTTTGAAGAAAATTCGATGTATGGTAGTCTAGCAATGGCCATGATCAAGTAGCCAAGTAAAATCTACCACTAGGAATATTTCTCTTTAATGAATGGAACAAAATGGAAGGGGAAGGGCACATCACATATTTCTATGTTTTTAGGTGGTGTGATGTATGGTAGTTTGGCTAGCACTAGGAGTAGAACAAAGCAAAAGTGGAAGGATGCATCACATGACTTAAAGGCCAACATTAGGGAGTGGTGAAGTTCTATTTCAATTGATATACTCAAGTAACAAATTGAGTCATGATTTGAAGGCCAAAACCGATAGGTACAGATTTGTCTTCAATCAGATGTACCCTTTTTTTTAATTCATTTTCAATGTTATCCTCCACATTATCCTTTCTGAGATGTGAAAATAATATTTTTGAAATACATCCTTCCCTTGGCTCCCCTGTCAATGTCTATGTCAAATGTTTTGAGGAAATAACTATATATCATGAGGAAGGAAGAGGTATTGTGAGGTACCATGAAGAATCAAGATGCATTCTCTCATCTCCATTGTCAAAGTAGTACTAACTATAAAATAAAACTACAAAGAATGGTCAAGAAGGATCAGGCATACTCTCATTTTTAATGGCTTATGGAGAGGTATATGTGAAGGAGAGGATGACAATGCACTTGCGAATCCCACATTAGATAAGAGGCTAGCCATTTGGGAGAATAAGGAAAAAAAAATCATATGCCCTGATTGTTGCTTTTGTAAGTGAAGAGGCGAGTCACAATATATTTTCAATTACAAATTATTATGTTTCATTCAATAAATTGAAAGATCTATATGACTGACATAGATAATTTGAAGTTGTTTAGGTAATGGTCAAACTATTGAACCTTGTTTTGAAAGATGATGCCCCTTGGGTCTATCCTCTAAAATGAAAGCCATCATGCATGATGACGTTCCATTGGAGTTAATATGCGAATTCCTCTTACAACCTTTTTCAAGGGCCTCTATCCTACATAATCTAATTATCTTTAATTTGTGCAAGCTAGTGAGCAGCTTAAATCCATTACTTTTGACACCTTGGTGGAGAAGTTTGCAGAACAAGAGAAACCATTCATAAAAATGAAGACAACAACTCACTCATGTAGAAGTAGTGTGCCTTGCTCAAAAAGGGAAGAATCAATCACATGATTTTCCTAAAAGAAGTGGTGGTAGAAGAGAACATGGAAGAAAGAATTTTAGAGACAAAAGGGTGAACACCATCAAGAAGAAAGATCTAATATTCATTGAATTTACTGTGATAGAGATGGGCATGATACTTCCACATCTAGGATCTCCTGGTAGAGAATCAAACAAGACCGTAAATATTATATAGGTAAAGTACCAGATTCAACAAAAGTTAGAGCACCTGAATCTTCCCATTGCATTTTTTCTCATTACAATATCGAGGTAACTAAATATTTGTTTCATACTTCATTTACTTATTGGATAGATGTATGATTTCTTGATATAGGTGCAACCTACCATATGGCATTTTGGAAAGAATTGTTTGAAGAAATTAGTGCCAATGTAGATGGAATAGTTTATTTTGTAGACAATTCAAGTTTCAATTCATCTAGACTTGGCACCTGTTGAGGCCTCGAAAATTGCTGCAACAACATTGGGGGATAACCACCCGGTCCGGACCTTAGTACAGCTCCTTTTCCATTTGGGATGGTGGCTCCGACTGGAGATAACGGGACCAGTTTCCCGGTAGTAAAAAAAAGGGATGGATGGGTGATGAATAGTTTGCTTGGGTGACAGGCGACTAGCTTATTCTATCGACAAAAATAGGGAAACTAATACTAATCCCTGGAACAACTTATTCATTCGGAATGCAGCGTTAAATAATCTTTATCTATCTAACAGGCATGTAGATGACTCTGTAAAATAAATAAGAGATATCCAATCATTAAAAGATTACTTCATATGAATAGTCACAATGAAGCGAGAAATACAAATTACTGCATTCACTGTTTATATCATCGATACATATATACGATTGAAAGGGAAGCATGCAATAAACAACCAATAGTGGAATGCATAAAGGATGCTGCGAAAAGCACATATATATATAAGCGATAATAGTGAGAGTGATTTAAACAACAATTCATATAACAAAAATGAGTACAGACGTAGATAATAGTACCATGTGAGCTGTAGATCAATTCGAAATATCAATCGCTATTCAAAATTCCTTCTTCAACACAGAAATGCTTTTAAACAATGACAGTAGTGCACATTTGCGTAAAAACCTTCCTCATTAAATTCAAAATAATTGGTCTAGTATTATAAAAGAATATCGCTGAAGTACAATAGTGCAACTTCAGGGTTTAATTCATATACAAAACTTTACGACCCTTTCTAAATGCATGAAAGGGTCTATAAATACTACTAAGCTAAAAAATCTATTAAACAAAATCCTACTAAATTGGCATCAGTAAATGCGATCTATTTTTCTGGGGCGATCTGGCAGTTGGCAATGTGAATCATGACTCAGGTTGTTTGCCTTTAAACCTGAGCTGGCTTATCGCAAGCATCAGCTCCACTTCTGGCGGTCTGTTGAGGTGCAAGCTGAATTGGGCAGCGAAGGTGGCATCCTGAATGTCGGGTATGATATACCCGACAGCATTTGTGAGGCATTTTAAGGCAGCTCTTTGGCTGTATGGCTTCACTAAGAAGAACCAATAAGCATCCCATGTTAAACTGTTGATTCCAGCGATTAATCTTCCATTTTTCTCCAGCTCCGGGTAGCATGAATGATCCAACATCTTTGTTGCTGTTAATTGGCCTGGAGTACATTGAGAAATCATGTTAGACAAGTAAAGAGTATTAATTTACTAATTCAACCAAATTGCTAGTGGTTGCTTTGCATCTGAAAATCGCTCTTTCTGCCTTCATTAGCTGTGATTTCCATTCTGTGAATAATATTTCTTTGTGCGATTCCAGAATTCTCAGTAGATTAGTCGCTTGGCCTTGATCGGAATCTTGCCATTCTATAAAATTTGTCAGTGTTTCTTCGGCCTGATCCAAATCGGTCCTTGCTTTTTCTACCTTTTCGCTTATGGATGCTACTAACTCGCACAATGGTTCTGCTTTTGTAATCTGCTGACATAGGAGCTTAACCTGATTAATCAATGCCTTATTTAACTAAAGTGCTTCCGCTTTGAACTCATCTACCTAAGGGAGCTTTTTCATTTGCTCAATTTGATTGGACAATTGAGCGATTTGCTCATCTTT
>APFE031107330.1:83191-95921 GCA_000404065.3 Pinus taeda
GAAATTTAAACCTAGGGAGACCAAGATTAAACGGTTTGGACCTCCCTTTAACTAAAAGTAGCGATACCAGAAAAACTTTACAAAATTTGAAGGCAATTGAATGAACTTGAAGTAGCCTTCTTCATTTGGAGACTGTTTGAGCAAATATGGAGCATTGCAGCAAGCAAAGTACAACATATTTGGCCTGTGAAATGCCAATCATGAAACATGAATACCTGCTGCAGCAGGAACTAACAGTGGCTCCACTCGGGGATGGCTTCTCCTTGTGGGAAGTCAAGAACAGCAGGCCAGAACGCCTTGATTTTTAGTTTTTTGGCTGTCCTCTGCAAAATTTATTTTCTCCGGCCACTTATTTCTTCTACCTACCTACCCTAACCAGCAACTGTTTTACCGTTAGGTAAAATCAAATAACCAGTGCAGCCATTTAAGCAACTATGAAACGAGATAATCTTGCTGACTGATCATTTCTGAACACAAAAGAATCGTCTAGGCATGTGCTTTTACAACCAAATATGTGGCCTCCATCACTTGCCGCTGAAGCTTACGGTCTTCACTGAGAAAACATGTTAGCAAAATTTTGTTAAGCCAAAGTTCCATGTAATCTGCGATTGGATCAATGAACTTACCCTGTGAGAGAACTTCCTCTGCTTCGTTTAAATCTTCAATAGAATCATGCAGAATCTATGAATCAGCAGGTGGCGGCATCTTCTCCTGAGTTGAGGACGGGATATTTCGGCATGATTTGGGACCTTCTGGGTCGAGGGGAGCAGCTGCATCTTCGGTAATGAGCCTAGCAGATGATCCTTCTATCTTTCCCTTGGATCCCAGATCACACAGAATCCTCAGGTCCTCAGGCAACAATGTTCCCTCCTGAATATGGGCCTAGGAAGCTTGTTTTGATTCGGGTCTTGGGCTGAAGGATCAGTACATCGTCGGTAATGACCCTAGCCGTTGATCCTCTTCTTTCCTTGGAACCCAGATCATACTCAAACTGTAATTCAGGAGACAACACTATTTCCCGTTGAACTGGAGGAGGAAGATTTTGGAAAAACTCTTGAGGGTTGCAGAAATCATAAGACTGACTTTGAGCTCCTAAGAGTTCAATTTCGTTCTCATATTTTTTCACAACAAACTCAAGGAACAGTTTGTTCTGACCGCTAGGTATTTTTGACAATACCTTTCTGAAAAATCTATCATCAAGCTCAAACTTTGATAAAATTTCTTTGCATTTTTCTAAAGCTTCTTCTATCGGAAGTTCTTCCCAAGATTCGGTCATTCTCTCTTGTTGTTAATACATGGAGTACTTGGTTGTAACATTTGGTTCGTTCCTCAGTGGAGCCTTTGATTGAAATTGAAGTGGAGTCACCAGGTGGATGTCTGGACTCTGAAGTGCCTGATCTATGTCCACCATCAAAGATCAGAACTAAACATGACAAGCTTTAAAAAATAGGAGCACTTCCTCCATTGGGGTTTAAAGATGAACCGAGCGCTTGAATCCCCAATGGTGCGCGCAGATACAGGTCGACCAAGGCTTTCACAAGTCGGTTTATTCCACTGTAGAGCTGCAGAGTGGTTGCATTGATTTATCTGAGGAGTTCCCCAGCGGAGTTGCCATTATGTTATCACTCAGGTTGTCCCTAGGCTCCTATTAGGGATACAGCCGAGGTAACCACAAACCAATCTTCTGATTGCAGGTTCTAGCCCACCTGCAATCAGAGAGGGCTCTCTCCTTTAGATTCAACCTTAGTTGATGATTTAGGCTAGCTTTCTAACTTCAAGGAATGTGATGTGATTGGAGGAAGGTAGGATTCTTGAATAAAGAGGCACAGTAAGGTGTTATAAGTTTTGAACCATTGGGCATGGAGTCATAGATTGAGGCATGCGAGCGTTTTCTTGGTCACAAGGGGATACGGAGCGGGATAGCCACACAGGATATAATACTCAGTCTGCTGAAAGTACGGAATGAACATCAGGGATGAAAGGCAAAAGAGAATCATTTCATCATGCTGACAAAGGGGAGAAGTAGATGAGTGGGATCCCGAAGCAGTTAAGAATTCCAAAGACATGCACTCATATGTGAAAGAAACGGGGTAAACCAGATCATTTAAGAATACAAGCTCATAACCATTTCTGAAGAAAACAACGAAAAGTGCAGAAATTGAACTTAAGGTGTATTGAAACAAATCTTAAGCTATTCTTTTTTCCTGCAACTTAGAAAGGCGGAAAGGTGATAAAACATAAAATAGACAAGGAAGAAAAACACTTATTGGATCATGCAAAGACACAGGAATTCCATGATCATTCCTCGGCCAAGAGAAAACAGCAAGTTGTTTCGCAATCCATGCTTTCAGCAATCTTTGATTATCAAAAATATGACAGTTACAGTGCGAGTCTTTACTCAGAGAAATTGCTGGAAAGGAAACTGACCAACAACTACTACTACCAACCAACCAACCCTTCACAATATCACTTCGGGTGGTATTTATAAACAAAATATCAGGAAGACATCATTACAAGTGACCTTGACAAGTCTGCTTAGAACTCTTCAAAAATCTAAATGCTGCTGGAATGAAATGCAAGTAAATCTTTTTGGCTGCGCTGGGGGCAGCTGAATCGGAACAGGTGACGAGGTGGCCTTTGGGGACCAGATGCGGTGCTGCTAAAGTGAATGAGCTTTGGGGCTGCAGTTCGGCTTTGGGCAAATTGAATGTTCAATTATTACGATTTGAGAGCTTCAAGTAATTTCGCTCTCCTTCTGTGAATCTATTGGAAGATATTCAATTTTCTCTTGCTTTGGGCCGCCGCTCAAGATATTCTCTGATACACTTTGCCGCTACATTGATGGTGTCCGTCGTCGACTGATACTCTTTGACACGCTTGATACCTATTGATTTGATCTGATACACTTTAAACTCTGTGAATGATCTGCTGCTGTCTTCAAACCAGATCCTTTGGCACGTTTGGGCGATTTTCGGGCTTTTTCGGCGCGTAGTGGGCTCGGCAACCAGAAGATTCCCTGAAGATTCCTCGAAATGGTCTATTTATCGTAGCGATGCGCGAATAGCGCTTCGCGCTATTCGCGCATCGGAAACTGCCTCTGTTTCTTGATTTGGAGCTCCGAAGTGCGACTTTTCTTCCTGCGCGAAGCTTTTTCGGCTTTTTTGGTTGTTGACGTAAGCATGGCGTCGGCTGTACGGCGGATGACGTTAGCTGTGGGTCCCTGGTATAGCGCGATGTGGTGAGGTACTTGATAGACTGTGGCGAAGAGACTCCGATGCGATATCGCGATATCGCGTCGGCGGGGAAAGAGGGGGATCATTGGGTTGGGCATTTGGCGCTTGCAACTACCGATATGCGATATTGCGATATCGCATCGGTGGAGAGGAAAGGTGGACGGGTTGGACACTCGGAGTTTGTGATCGTCGATCGCTGATATCGCAATATCACATCGGCGGGGGACGGATGGGCTATGTTTTGCATGAATGTGAGAGTGCGAGGCTGCGACGCGAAAAACGGTTTTGAGGGGAAAAGGCAAGTAAGTGGGTGTGAAGGTCATATAAGGTTTTCGGAAGGGGTCCGACTACCTTGGGGGGACTTTATACTTTGGAAGGATTCCATCGTATTTTGGGAAGTGGTTAGGGGGTCGGGGCTCTTGCTTAGTTTCTGATAAACTGAACAATTCCCGGGAACTGATATGGTTATTTTTCAACCAGGGGGGATATTACATAAGGGATTTTACTTACTATTAATACGGGGACGGGAAACATAGGGAGCTACATAATAATGTTAGTGGTTAATATGGAGATGATAAGAAAGCGCTAAGTTCGGGAGACTTAGGCTGTTACAGGGGGTAGGACCATGTTTCGGGAGAAGATATGGAACAACTTTGAGTAAAACAGATCTTTAATCAACCGGAGTGATGAAGATGATGAACTCAAGAGGTGTCAAGCAGATCTTGACCTCTTTTGGGGATGTTAGTTAATGATGGGGGAAAACCGAGAAGGGAAGTCAGTTATACCTCATTTGAGCCTTTTTGCTTAAAAATCTTTGCTGATTATGTTCTGCATGATATGATACCTGAAAATTTGGAACTGGTCAACAATTCAATCAGCCTCAGAATTACCTACCCAGCCTACTTGCCTAGCATTTTTTCTTCTTTTGCTTGGGGGTGCACTTAGACTTGCAAAGCCATCATACATTTTCTTTTGATGCTTTCCTATCTACATACTACCCTTATTTCTTCCAGAGCCCAGATTAAACTGTTGGACTCTTCTATTTCTCTACCTATCTAAGGGTCTGCCAACATTAAACTGTTTGGACAGACTTACAATCTCTATATTCTAAAACAAGAAATTTAAACCTAGGGAGACCAAGATTAAATTGTTTGGACCTCCCTTTAACTAAAAGTAGCGATACCAGGAAAAATTTACAAAATTTGAAGGCAATTGAATGATCTTGAAGTAGCCTTCTTCATTTGGAGATTGTTTGAGCAAATATGGAGCATTGCAACAAGCAAAGTACAACATATTTGGCCTGTGAAATGCCAATCATGAAACATGAATACCTGCGGCAGCAGGAACTAACACCACCCTTGGTAAGTTGACTCAAAGGTCAAATGATATGGGAGAATCCCCACATGAACCTCCGATAAATATTTGCAAGTCCCAAAAAGATATGAAGATCTGTTAGAGTGGTTAGGGCTAGCCAATCCCAAATGACTTGGATCTTAGTCGGATCCACATGCATGCCTTTCTCATCTATGATGTAGCCAAGATATTGGATGTGACACATACCAAGGGTGCATTTCTCCAAGCTGGCACACAGTTGTGCTACCGGAAGGTTTGAAGAAATTGTCAAATGTGTTGTAGGTGCTCCTCCCAACTCTTGCTGAAGATGAGGATGTTGTCGATATAAGCAACCAAAAATGATTTGGTGAAGGGCTGGAAGATGTCATCTGTCAACCTCATAAAAGTAGTAAGGGAATTTTTTAACCTTAAGGGCATGACCAGACATTTAAAAATGCCTTCCTTGGATTTGAAGGTGGTCTTCCGTACATCTATGGGCTTTATTGGAACTTAGTGATAGCCATACTTCAAATCAATATTGTTGAAATACTTATCCCTCTTGAGCTGGTCTAGAAGGTCATCAATCTATGGGATTGGATACCTGTTCCTAACAGTGATTTTGTTTAGTGCTCGATAATCAACTAAATATTTGTTTCATACTTCATTTACTTCTTGGATAGATGTATGATTTCTTGATATAGGTGTAACCTACCATATGGCCTTTTTGAAAGAATTCTTTGAAGACATCAGTGCCAATGTAGATGGAATAATTTATTTTGTAGGCAATTCAAGTCTCAATTCATCTAGACTTGGCACCATAAAGATTAAACTGCCTATAATTCTTGCTTTTCTTTTGCATGATGTACTCTACCTTCCAAAGCTTTGAAAAAATATGTTTTTCCCTTGTTCAAATTCGTAAACAGAGCCACTATATTTATTCATATGTTTGATGGCAAAGTAGAGATAAGGAAAGCATATGAAAACACAGTTCTCATGACTAGAATAGAAGAAGAAAGACCATTGAAGCTATGAGGATCATTTGCTCATGCATAGAAATCTACATACTTTTCTTAGTACAATGAAGGTACATATCCATCCAATCTTCCATGGCATGCAAGATTTGGACATCTTAATTATGACAGTCAATGTTTTCTAAAAGGGAATAGTTTTATGGTTTGGCATCTATTCCTAGGAAATTCAAGTAATGTGATGCTTGTATCCCAGGAAAACACAACAAACCTTTTCACAATTCTACTTCTAGAGCACATAGAAAATTTACACTAATTCATTCTTATTTGTGTGTACCTATGCAGGTTCTTTTGAAAATGATAATAGATATATGATGACTTGTATTAATGATTACATTAGCATTTGTTGTGTATACTTATTGAAAATCAAATCAAAATCTTTTGAAACTTTCACAAATTTTCATGCATGGATTGAAAATGATGCACAATCACACATTATCTCCCTTCATGCTAATAATGGAAAATAATACACTTATAATGAATATGAAAACCATCTTCCCAACATGGGATTCAACATCAAAATATCGTTCCATATAATACTTAACAAAAGGGTGTAGATGAAAGGATGAACAAGACTATCTTAAGTATAGTTCACTTGATCCAGATCTATGTAGGAACGAAATGAAATTAAAATATGAACAAAAACATAGAGATATAGCAAACATGGAACTTCGATTCATTAATAACAAAGTACTGAAAATTGTTTACATGCATAATGGAATAAAATAAGTCAGGTGATGGTAGTTTATCTCTTAGAAGAGATTTAGCAGCTACATACCTTCTAAACAATGTTATAATGAGGCTCGAAGCCTTATTTATTATTGAGAAATAATAGAAAACTCTAAACATCCAAAAACCTAACCCTAGGAGATGAAGCACCAAAACTATGTGCATCCTTTTGGGGTAAATTGGTACATTAACTTCCCAGGGTCATAACTTTGGCATATGATCTATGTTTGACGTGTACAATACCTCATTAGAAATATCTATCTGAAGACTACAAATTTCAAATACAAAGTTTTATTATAGGCAATGGATTGCTCGTTTCCCAAAAAAAACATAGTTTAGGGCCTCAAAATAGCTTTGGAAGTTTAGGACCCAAAAAACTGCCAAAACTAGTAAACTTTGCTAAATTAAAGAAACTAAAAGAAACAATGGTGGGGGTCCAAGTGGAATAGGTGGGTGGCCACCAATATCCACCTAGAATAGTCTTGTCCCCTTAGGAAGCAATGGTCCTCATTGCATTGATTGTCTCCATGATATGGGGAAACTTTTGTTGAACTTGGTCCCTGGTGAGCCACTTGCCTTGGTGCAAGAGTCGGCCAACTTTGACAACCTAATATAATTGGATCTTCTACTAGCGAGTGTTCTTGATTTGCATTTCCATGATCTGATTAGTTGTGGCTTGTTCCATGCAATCTAAGTTTAACTCTATTGGTGTGAGTTGTTATGCAATGTTTGATGTGGCCAGTAATGGTGGGAATTATGGCCGAAGGTGGTCCACATTGAACACTGGGTGTAGGCCAATGTATGGGGGAATGTTGTGCTCAATAGCATTGTCTCCCATAGCCTTGGTGATGGTGTAAGGCCCATATCAGAGTGGTATGAGCTTCCGGTGAATTCTAGTAAGTCGTTCCTTTTGCAAATACAACCAAACTTTATCACCCACCTAAAACTTGTGTGGCACTCGATGTTGATCGTGTTGTTTCTTGTACTTGGGATTGGCATTCTCCAAGATGCCATGAACCTACTAGAGGATTTGTTGGATGTGTTCAATAAATATAGTTGCTTTATCAGCCTTAGACTGTACATGTGTGGATTATGTTTGTGTAGTCACATGAGGCATGGCAACATCAATCAAACACAATGGTTGAAATCCAAACCCCACTTGAAAAGGACTAAAACCAATCGAACTATGGAGAGATCTATTATAGTTTTTATACACATAGGGAAGGCTCTCATCATAGGTTCATGGATGCTTGGAGTTGTACATGTGCAATATGTGCATTATCATCATGTTAACGACTTGTGTTTGGTCATCAATCTGGGGACGGAATGCAGTCTACTTGGTGAGCTTGGTGTCCAATAGTGTCCAAACGCTCGACCAGAATGTGCTCAGGAACCTACTATCCCAAGGTTTCTGGGATCCCAAAATGTACCCAGACTAGTTCAAAGAAGAGTTTGGCAGTGTCCTCTACTGTGATACTCTTCTTGTAGGCCGCTAATATAACCATCTTAAAAAAATTGTCCATGACCACAAATACATAGTCATTACCATGCTTGGTAGAAGGGTTTCCAAATAGATAGTCCATGGATATGGAGTCCCAGGGCTGGCTAGGAGTAGGTATAGGAGTGTACAAGCCTTACTTCTTGATGGATGGCTTGGCGATGGCACAAGCAGTATAGGGATCTAATATATTTTCCAACATCCTGTCAGAATTTTGGCCACTAAAAGATCTTATGGATTATGGCCATAGTTTTTTCCACACCAAAGTGTCCTACAACCCCACTGTATTTCACCTCCCAAATCAGCTTTCCACGCTTTCTTGAAGGAATACAAAGGTGGCTCAGGTAGCATAATAATGTATCCTATATGTGGAATTTGAGAACTTCATTTCCATCCACTAGCATCTAGTATGTGGTGGTGAGATCAAGATCATTTTTGTACAGTTGTGGCCATCTAGAGGTCTCGTGGCCACAAGAGCTGACAACAATAGTCATTGTTGAAACTAGGGGCCAGCTAAGGCAATTTGCAACATGATTGGTGCTGCTCTTTTTGTATTTAATGTTCAAGTGGAATTTTTGCAAATATGTAGACCACTTCTAATAGCGATTGTTCTACAACTTCCCTTGTGTTTGTATAAACTTAAGAGGTTGGTGATCGGTGTGGATGATTGTCTCCTTCCTTAGAATGTAATGTTTCGATTTCCAACACTCCTGCATATAAGGATACATCTCTTTATCATAGGTGGGGTACTTCTAAATTGTATGAGAAAGTGTTTCACTGTGATAGGCCACTGGATGCCCGTGTTTGGTAAGGATTGCACCAATAACATAGTCGGAGGTATCTGTCTCAATTTCAAATGGTTGTTGTGAATCTCGAAATGTGAGTATAGGTGCATAGCACAAGCAGTGTTTTAGTTCAACGAATGCCTTATATTGAGACTCGGACCAAGAAAAAATTTCTTTCACTCCACCCTTGGTAATTTGACTCAAAGGCCAGGTGATATGGGAGAATCCCCACACGAACCTCCGATAAAAATTTGCAAGGCCCAAAAATATGTGAATCTCTATTAGAGTGGTTAGGGCTAGCCAATCCTGAATGACTTGGATCTTAGTCAAATCCACATGCATGCCTTTCTCATCTATGATGTAGCCAAGATATTGGATGTGACACATACCAAAGGTGCATTTCTCCAAGTTGGCACATAGTTGTGCTGCCGGAAGGTTTGAAGCAACTGTCAAATGTGTTGTAAGTGCTCCTCCCAACTCTTGTTGAAGATGAGGATATTGTCGAGATAAGAAACCACAACTGATTTGGTGAAGTGTTGGAAGATGTCATCCATCAACCTCATAAAAGTAGTAAGGGAATATTTTAACCTTAAGGGCATGACCAAACATTTAAAAATGCCTTCCTTGGATTTGAAGGTGGTCTTCCGTACATCTATGGGCTTTATTGGAACTTAGTGATAGCCATACTTCAAATCAATCTTGTTGAAATACTTATCCCCCTTGAGCTGGTCCTGAAGGTCATCAATCTATGGGATTGGATACCTGTTCCTGACAATGATTTTGTTTAGTTCTTGATAATCAAGGCAGAGCCTCCAGGTACCATCCTTCTTCTATACAAGTACAATCGAGCTCCCACAGGGTGAGAAACTTGTCTAAATGTTCCCTTTTTGCAGCAACTCCTAAATCTTCTACTTGATCTCTTCATTTTCCATAATGAAGTGATAGTATATCAGCCCATTGCATAGTGGTTTTGTAAGAGTCATATTGATCAAATGGTTGTTCTGATAGTGCAAGTGTACCCCTATGGGTGAGGAGAAGATGTCCATGTATTCTTCCACAACCTCATACACATGTTTTTAGTGCATGGAGGAACAATTCCTGGGGGCCATGGATGTGGCCACGATATTCCCCTTACTTTGAGACTGAATCAGAAAGAAAACAAATTTCCCAGTCTGGGCGATGATCTTACTACATTACTTAGCAGAGATCAAAGATATGGTGGTATGTGGGGCTACCTCCAGCATCTTGTATAACTTATTTCCTAAAGTAATAATAATAGTGTGAGGCCTAGAATCATACACATCATCACGCTTCCACAAGTATGGTTGGCCTAATAATACATCAAAAACTTCAAGAGGAGCAACATCACACAATACCTCATATGTGAAGGGCTTGATGTTGTAGGAAGGCAACATTGTTGGCTGACGTGGAGATTTATTCCTTGGTGAAGCCACCCGATGGTTTATGATTGTGGGCATGGTGTGGTCGAAAGGCCCAACTGCTTCACAACCTCTACTGAAATGAGGTTCTTTTGCAGCAGAGAACCCTTCACCCACATCTATGAGTGGAAGAGATTCTCCCTCTCCTTTGGATCTTCAACATTAATATTCTATACCTTGATGGTGGAAACGATGGCATTGGGATCCACATCAATATTCTACTGCCCTTTCTTGTTCCCCTTTTCAGGTTCTGACCCAGTGACTACTTGGCTCGACACTCACTTGTGTTGTGAGTGGAGCTCTTATGGAACTCACATCACTTTCTTATGTCCTTTTTTGTCTTCATGGTGTTGTTCTTTACTTGTGGCTTCGGTTGGTTGTCCTAGATCACCCCGCCTTGGTTTTATCTGTTGTTATGTAGTTTGCAGCCACCTTTCCCTTGCTTCCAATTCATAGATCCAAAGTCTCGCTTCTTCTATTTAAATTTCTTCTCGATCTTGATAGTGTATCGATAAGTGATTCCAAGCGAGGAGACGTCCATGAACTCCATCTAGTCCTAGATGTATTTGTGTAGACAATCGTGGTAATTGAGTACCAAATGCCACTCATAATCCTTGATACCAAACTGCGTGTGAAGGGTATGAAAAATATTTGTGAACTCTGACACCTCTTGGTTCCTTCCCTATCGTAGTGTGGTCCATTTTATGTACTTATCTTCATACCTCCCAACAAGGTAATATTGTTCCTTGATGGCATCCTGAAAAGAATTCCAAGTGGGTGCAGCTGAAAATAGTGAGGGCTCCCTCTTGTTCCTCTACTCACAGTAGGTTTCCCACAACTCCTTGACGTTAAGGGTGACTTTTAGGAGTGCAAAAGTAATCTTTTACCTACTAGAAAAATCATGAACCAAAAAATATCCTTCCAACATATTTGACCATTTATATACGAAATATGTGTCTCTTTGACCTTCAAATAAAGGGATGTCAAGGTTAACTTGTACGTTGAAGGGGGTGATACCTCCCAAGTGACTGTTGGATGAAGATGTGTCACTTGTTGGCATCCGCCAAAGGATCTAGGAAAAGTTATCCATCATTGCATTCCATTGTTGCTCAAGGGCTTCTTGGAGTAGTAGTTTGATAGGATATCCTACTCCCTTGTATTTATTTTCTCCCCCCATGGCCAGTTGTTGGTGTCGGCGAGGACGGTCTTGCAAGGTTTCAACCAATTCAAGTCCCAACTCCTTATACCCTGACCTCGTTGGGGACATGCACAAAAAAATAGAGAAAGAGTAGACCACTATGATTCCACTGATCTGAATCTATGAAGGAATGAAATGAAATAAAAATATGAACAAAAACATAGAGATGCAATGAACACAGAAATTTGATTCATTAATAACAAAGTACTGAAAATTGTTTACATGCATAATGGAAATAAACTAGGTCAGGCAATGGTAGCTTATCTCTGAGAAGCAATGTGGCAGATACATGCCTTATTAATTATGTTAAAATGAGGCTCAAAGGCCTATTAATTATTGAGAAACAATGGAAAACCCTAAAAATCTAAAAACCTGACCCTAGGAGATGAAGCACCAAAAGTTTGTGGGCCTTGTTAGGGTAAATTGGTACATCAACTTCCCGGGGACTTAACTTTAGCATACAATCTCCATTTGACATGTATGATACCTCATTAGAAATATATATCCAAGGAATATAACTTTTAACTGTATACCCCCATTCTAGGGTATGGGTTTTCCTATTTTCCAAAAAAATGTCGTTAAGGGCCTCAAAACAACTCCAAAAGTTCAAGACCCGAAAAACTGCCAAAAGTAGTAAATTGTGCTACAATTAAGGAAACTGAAAGAAATAATCGTGAGGTTCCAATTGGAATAGGTAGGTGCAAGAATATCCACCTCAATCATTGCTCAATGATGTTTTTCAAAAATGTAAAGTTAATGTTTTGGGTTGATGTAGTCCAATGTGCAATATATATCGAAAACAAATGTCCATCTCATGCTCTCAGAAATGAGATTGTTTACGAAATCTAGTATGGCCACATTCCTTTAATAAGACATCTCAATATCTCTGGTTCCACCCATTATGCCTTAATCCCTAAGAAACTAATAAGTAAGCTGATGCAAGGAGTCAAAAATGCATATTCTGGGGGTCTTAGATACCACCAAAGCATATCATCTTTATGATGAGGTAAAAAGAAAGTTGTTTTGTTTAAAGGTGATTTTTCTTGGATCTTCCAAGATTGACAACATTGTTGAGCAACAACTTGATCATTTGAATAGTTTCAATCATCCAAAAACTTATTATGAATTTGTTAATCAGATTACACATGTTGAAGGGTGGATCCCTATATTGGATCAATCCATGGAATCTCTTTCTGAAGCACTATCTCCCCCTCATGAAGTTGCAACCACTTATTTAGATTAGGAAGACCCTTTGAAAAAATGTAGGTTTTAACCCCGTACAAAAATTACCTGCATACGAATTCTAAATCACAGAAAAATAAACAATGCCAGAGCATAACATATAAAAACACATATGCACAGAGATTTTCCCCTGGATCCCAAAACCGGGACTACCAGCTTGATTTTTCATTATATTCCTTTCAATGTTACAATACATATTTATACATGCTGAAGCATCCAATACCATGGACCAAAAAACCATCACGT
>APFE031107333.1:0-32751 GCA_000404065.3 Pinus taeda
GATGACGGACTAGACATATTCAATGCAAGAAAATGACCTCTAGGTGAAGGGTGATAAAAAATGTGAGGTGGTGTAAAACTGAGTCCCGGATTTTCTAAAAGATTGGTCAATGAACGGTACCAATAAGTACTCCTAGGCGGACTATAAAAATCGATTCACGCTCCCTAAACTCTAAAATAGGTCGATTATCAGGAAAAGGGAAGCTTTCTTCGATATCCGCAATAGCAAGTTCTTCGATCGCTATGAGTCCAGCGGGAAGATCTTGGGTAATTACGTTTTCTACCCTAGGAGAACTAGGATCACTAGGAGTCAGAGAAACAAACTCTGATACGGAAGTTGGAGCAACTTCAGATTCGGGTTCAGACACGTCAGGTTCTTCACCTATATCACTAGTAGACACAATGCTACCAGTAACCTCTGAAATTACTACTGGTTAAGAATCAGAATTTTCTACCAAAGAAGGTTCTCCTTCTTCAGGGGACCCACTTCTACTGCTGCTGGGAGATACGAGAACTCTCAAGCCTTCAATGTAGCTTGGTATTTCTTCAGGAGGTTGACCTTGAAGTCTACGAGAAGTCCTCAGTAAATCAGCCACATTAACAAAATCAGGGGATTCACCCCGAAGTCTACGGGAATGTCTCGGTAATTGAGCCACAGTTAAAGACTTTTAACTACTTCACAGGCAAACAAAGTAAAATCTCAATGAAAATCACCTAAAGTCTCTAAAGAACCAATCAAATTTGAAGCAAACGCCTAAAGAATCTAAGAGATCAAACACACATAAACAGTAACTTTCCGGACCGAAAACACTAGTTGGTGATGAAATCCAACGTCGCAGAGTTTGATACAGAAATAGAGGTTGGAACAGTTACCCCGGCAACCTGCTTAATGAATAGAGTGGCACAAGTTTCTCCACTTAACCGTCTCGAGTGAAGAGAACCCCCGAGAAAATCCAAGTGAGTCTAGCCGACGTCTGCTCTAGGTACAGTGGGATCTTCCCGCCACCGTCACCTTAGGAAGAATCCTAGAGTATGGTCACTAAGGTTACCAACAGAAACAAATATACCTGGGAGAACAGTCTACGATCCGATATGCATGCAAGGGCAGAGTAGCAAGCTCAATCCCCTTGAAGGCTCCTCGACATAAACCGAGGTTTAACAACAAGTGACCCCAAGCTCCTCGACAATGGTTAATCCGAGGTTTACCGTTTGTAATACGTGAATATATAGCATCGTTCCCAATGAGGAAGGATTGATTCCCACGCTGGTTCAGACACGATCTCGTGCTTCTCCTTTAAGAGGATCTTTCCCAGAGCATAGATGTAACAATTGGATTTTCTCCCTACCACAAGATCAACTACTTGTTTGTTTTACTGTCTTGTAGAGTTAACTAAAACCTATTCCAAGCCACTAGCCTAAGCTAGATTGGTGGAAAGAGTCCTAAAAATGCAAAAATTACTAGATAAATTTTAATTAAGCGTTGTGTTATTTAGGCTATTATTACTCAAAAGGGTAAATGGGTATGAAACCAATGGTGTTATGACCCGACCCAAAATTGAATGCAATTGAATGTGACAATGTAATCTTTTCAATTCGATGAATCCTAACTAAAGTAAGGAGAGAGTTTCCATTTACTTCCAACAATGCAAAAAATTGATTACTTAAGAGAAAATATAACAAATTATCTAATGCACTAATTTCATCAAGAAAAACTAATGCAAATCAATTCCAAAATATTCTTTTTATTTTTATTTTTGTGTGTTAAAACAAGAATAAAAATATGTAAATTCAAATCAAAGACAGCTGATCTAAATCTACAATTGATTTTTCAGAATGTAAACTATGCAATTGTAATCTATTCACAATTCAATTGAAAAGTATGCAAATGTAATCTATGCACATTTTTCATTCATATTCTGAAAATGAGAATTCTAATTATGCAAATGTGATCTATGCATGAGAATTCTCAAACACAAGATGATTCTAACGTAATCTAAGAACCAATCAAGTGCAAGTCAAGAAAATCGGGTGAGAGTTCCAAAGATCAAAAACTATAAACACTCAAAGGCGATTAACACTCATACACATTTTTTTTGCAAAATCAAAAGCAAAAGGATGCAAAATTGTGAAAAGGCTCAGACAAATCTCAAAGTAATGACCAAAGGAAATCAAGTTAAGAATTTCTCAATAAAGAGACTCAAAACACCCAATTGATAGAAGCTTAAAACATGAATGCCAATGGAATTAAACCAAGGAAATCTTTCAACAAGTCACATGCAGGTATGGGCAGAGGATAACAACTACTAAATCAAACTAAAACTAATTTAAAGAGTAAAATTCAAAATTTTCAAAATTTTAGCAGGGTACGTAGGTTCAGAGTTTACACAGGTGCGTGTACGCTCTGTGCACAAAGTAAAAGTGCGTACAGGTATGCACTGTGTTACAAGCACAGACTGCGGACTTCGACTAAAGTAATGAAAAAAAAAAAAAAAAAAACCTAAATCCACTAAGTCTACCCAAATCCACACACAACAAGCCAAAAACAGAAACAAAAAGGCAAGTTTCTCAAGTCAAAGAAAAACGAGCAAAACAATCAACTCCCCAGTGGAGTCGCCATTTTGTCACGCGGAACTAGTCGATCTTGTGGACAAGACAGACCTTCCTAGAATCTAATGAAGACCTAATGACAAAAAAACCAACCAGACACTATCTTTCTCTAAATGCGCTTTATAAATAGTGGTAAACAAATGTGTTTAAGGGCCTACCTCATGTCCAACGCAAGTTCGGAGATGCCTTCGCTCCTTTGATCCAAGTAAGTTCCTTCGTTGCAAAAATGCAAGCACAAACAAGGCAAATGATTAAATAACACCTGAATATCCAATATTATAAAACATATTTAACATGAAAGTCAAAGAGTCCATGAAACAAATAGCATAAGATACTTGTTGAGAAAAATGAGCTTGATTGTATTAATTCAAAAGAAAAGAACCTTACAACCTTTGCCTTAACGCTGTACAAGCTCCTTCCAGGGTCCAACAAGAAGTCTCCTCTACTTTGACAAGCTTCACTCACTCCCTAATGGGGCCAAAAAGGTATGTGATCTCTCCTCTTAAGCTCAAATAGGAAGTCTTGATTTCACTAGCATTTACCCTCAAAAGTTCAGTTTCTAACCTCTCTGGCCACTGACCCAATCCTCAATTTATAGTGCAATGGAGGTCAGTTGCTAGCTCCTCCTTCAAAGGGATAGAGTCCTCCTTCAAAGGGATAGCTCCTCTCAACAAGGGATTATTTCCTCCTCTCATGGGATGCATGAACCACTTGGAGCGAACAATCCACGTAACAAATGCTTCTAGAAAACTCTAGAATTAACCCAAGATGAGTTTTTTAAGATAAAGATTGCGCCTTTTGACTTTTACAGGGGTACACACCCTCGCCTTTACATACAGAGCGTATAACTACACAAATAACTTGAACAAAAGGTGCGGGCCCACAGGCAAAACTAAGAGAAAGTGCGGAACCAGAGTTACATTGCTTTTTTGATGTCTTTCTCTCATTTCTCAAGCTTGTTTTGAAGAGCTGAGGTTTAAGACTTGCTTAGGAAGCTGGTATAGGTAATGATAGACCTACACTGACTGCAAATAATCAAGGTGACGATATTTTGTGTAACAAGGGGATGTCTCCATTGGAGCTGTGGAAGTGGATCAGAGGAGTAGAGAAGACAGGATTACTCAACCTGCTTTGGATTCCACACTATAACTGCACCCCCATGACAGTTTTGGTCATCAATCAGCTGATGTGCTTGGTGCATGATGGGTGTCTATGGCTGGAGGATTCGATACCCATCATTCATATGTTGATTCACAGAATAATGTGGATATCGTATAAAGGTGAAAATCCATCTATGATCTTTGGCAGCAAGGGTGGTGAGCAGGTGCTCACAGAATCAATGAAAGAGAAGTTCAAACTGGTGAAGAAGTCACGCAGATACGCTATCTCTAACATCTGCGACTTCGATGTGAAGGTGGAAACACAGATCCTTACAGAGAAGGTGATACGGAAGTGTCACATCGATGAGGTTCTTGCGCCTGTCGTTGCACTCGCACAAAAGTGCATGGAAGGAGTCCAATTTAAGTAGTCGGACTACCTTCGCGGAGAGTTCCTAGCGAACTGTCGTGAAGTGCAAGAGCGAAGCAAGACCTTCCACTACGTGTGGCTCTTGCTATTGATCGTGCTGGTAGCATGGAAGCTACCAAAGGAGAGCCAATTCCCCTTGGTCACGTCAGACCTTCTTAAAGCAGCAAAGTATGCTTCGCTGTGGGCAAAAAAGGACGTGGAGCGAGCTTGGGACAGCAATATCTTCTAGATCTTGATGGAAATGAATATCAGGATGGATATCAATCACAAGCTATGATTGTCACCCACAGTATATGCTAACCTGTAGAGCTATCCCAAGTTTAAAGTTAATTTCCATTAGATATCAATCAGGGCGTGGAAGGACTCTGCGCCGAAGTGGTATGATTTGTCATACCTAGCCATAGATGATTCCATCGATGAGGTGCTTGATAAATGGCCAGCAGAGTGGCACACTACCATAGACTTGGCAGTGGGTGGAAGCAAGTCCACCACATAGAAGAAGAAGGAAGAGGCGAAGCTGAAGATGGCGTAGTTGGTCAAAAAGAGGAAAAAGGAGGCCGCTAAGAAGGCCCAGGTGGAACAGGAAGGAAAACATACAGGTGGCACAAAGTGGGGCTTTGACAAAGGCATGTGGTTGCCTTCACCTAAGAACGAAGAGGAGGACATAGAGCAGCACAATGCGGATCCTCAGAAGACGTCCAACCACATTAAGTGCCCAAGAGAGCTGCAGAAGGGAGGGTCTAGAAAGAAATGAAAGGCAACCAAGACCTCACTGGACCCTATCACATTGACGGAGGGTGACTTATAAGACATTGGTTGCACAGTCAGAGATGTCACCGTAGAGGCCCTACAACAATTTGAAAACCTGCAATAGATCATCCTAGGGGCCATCCATACCGAGCTACAAGAGTCGCAAACCCTCACGTCGCAAGCTCATACGTTGTCCACCAACTTGGCTATCGGCACATCAGAGGCTGCCGATATGCTGTGCACGAAGGCTTCCAGTGTGATAGTGCTGTTAGATGGAGCGTTGACCACAGAAAATGAGGCTAACAGGCCCATTGTCAGCACCTTGAAGGGAGTTGGAATGAACCTGGCAGCGCTTCCACGCGAAGCACTCCACCTCTTACAGGATGGAGTAATTGCAAAGTTAAGGGCCCGTGAGCACCGTGCCCTCTAGGTGATCAGTGAACATAAGATAAATGACTTGTGGATGGCCCTACAAAGGAATGTTTCCATCGCCACTAAGGTCGAGGCGACCAGCCAGAGAAAGAAGATCATACAGGTCATGGAGGAGGCATGTAGAATGGTCCTAGAGTTAGCCATTTCGAAGGAGGAGCTAGTTGAGGTCTACATCCGCAAATTGGCCATAGGGGTGTGCGACAATCGGACAGAGATGGCGCAGGTTCAGTTAGAGTTGAACCTACAGATTATAGAGCTCCAGTTGAGGGCCCGACCTTCAACATTGCCAGAGGTAAAGGAACAAAGGGAGGTCGCTATCACAGAAGCAATTGCAGTGGTGGAGAGTGCAGTAGTAGACTGCACATAGTTGTTCGAACAATCATTTGAGGTCCCAACCAGCTTGCAGGAGGACCCAAACATCCAAAGAATAGAGGAAGAAGCATGCGAACTCCAACAGCACTATGATGAAGTTAAGGGCACAATGCGAACTGTCATGCTGACACAGAGGTTAGCTAAGTTGCAGGAAGCCAAGCAGCTGAAGGAATAGGTGGACACAGCACTGCACAAGGAAGCAATGTTGAAGGAGAAACTAAAGCCCTAGTTGGAGGAAGCTTACGTAGTCACAGGAAACATTAAAGGCAAGCTTGCGACAATGCAAGCGATGCAACAATAGCTTCATGTTGACAACATAGGGGCAATAATCGAGAAAATAGTTGAAGATGTGAAGTAGGAAGCAGCTCAATGCACAACCGAAGTTGTGGTCATCAGGGTCAAGCTAGACGGGCTTCGCGCAAACATCTTTGCACCTACCGAGTGACTCGAGGGTGAGTCACAATGTTTGTGTTGGGGGTATGTTGGGAGCGGGATGCCCTAAGGGTAGTTTTAGGGATAAAAGCCCATGTTAAGTCAATTTTTGTAATATAATTGTAAATACTCTGCATTTTGTGGTCACGAATTGTGAAGGTGTTATGTGTAAAAAAGGGTCGGCTGCCCTTAGTTTTGTAAAGTAAAGTTGACTGTAAGAGACCTACCCATGGTCTGCGGACCATGGGATTGTATAAAAAGATCTAAGCTATAAGTAGTTTAGGCATCGATCAATAGAATGGCAGAAAATGTAATAGAGTGATAGCTTTGAAGAGGAAGTCTAAGTCGTGGGTCGTAGTGTAGATAGAGGCTCTGCAACTGAGTGCGCAGAGGCCTAGAGTAGAAGTCTGAAGTTGAGTGCATAGACCCTTGCAGCTGAGTGCGCGAACCCTTGCAGCTGTGTGCACAGGGTGGACAGAGTCTGTAACACTTGGGAGATATTAATAAAAGGAGTTATTAGGCATTTTTTGTGTCTTCATTCTGTTAATGTGTTTGGATATATTATGTATGAATTTTATTTTTTATGCTTATATTATGTGCAAATGAATGCAATTACATTGAATAATTGAATGCAATTACGAATATCTGCTTACACAATGATAGCTTAAGTATTTGACAAGATAAGCAAATCACTGAGGATAATTGAGGAATCTACACGACACACTGCCATAGTAGTGCGAAAATATTTGAGCCACAGGTTAGGTTTGTGTGAAGGTCGATCATATACTTTCACGAAGGTATTGATGATGGGAATAGAGGATTTGTCTTGCAAGCCCTAGAGCAAAACCACCTGCATGAAGGAAAGGATAGAAGAAATCAAACGACATCACAACAATCTCAAGGTGCAGAAACTTGGTTCCAGCATCCCCCCATACTACTTTGGGTGAGACTTCGATCCCGCTCCATGGGCTGATTCCGAAAGGGCCAGTAGTGTAGGGATTTCTTTGGTTAATTAACATTGAACTTGGGTCAGACCCCCTCAAACCAACAATGTGCCAATCCTTGTTATAGCTAAGTATGAGAGGGTAGTAAGTCTTCTTAATGAACATATGAAGAAACTAATGAAATAATGAATAGATAATGCATTCATGACCTACATGTACTATATTTACAAAGTGTTTTTCTAAATGATTCACATCTGTTGGATAAGTTTTGAACAAGAATAGAGCCCAAAAAAGAGAATATAGATACACAAATATTGTTGACATTGTTCTAGAGAATTCTGGGCAATTGGCCTGTAGGGAAGCCCTAAAAAACAAAATAAAGGTCATGGCTTCATGCATAGAAAGAAGAAATTTCAGCCACAAATGCATGGATGATGAGTTATGTGTGTGGCTGGAGTCCTTTGGATGAACTGACAAGATTGCATGCGTGGTTGGGTTGTACAACTTGGTTGAAAGTGGTTCCAACTCAAAGAAAAGGTCACCAGTGGAAATTGTTTGACACGCAAGTGATCATGTGTCTCTAGGTGATGCAATAATGTTTGACAAGTGGACCCCATTTCCATAATTGACTCTTAGAGGTTGGGTCATGCATAGTAACTCTCAACTCATGTTTACCCTAGTGAGCTTGTAAAAGTGGGTAAATGTGGGGTGGGGTATTACAAGTATCCTGATCGACTCATCTTCATTTATGGTCATGGGTTTCTATATTATTAAGAATTCTAGTGGTTGGAAATATTTTATGCAAATCAACTCTTGAGTCCAATTTTTCCATCGTTATGTACCTATGAGTTTGATTGATATCTATTTTGGCTCTATGTTAGTTAATTTATCAAAATACCATTTTTTATTTCTAGGCTATATTAACACATAATCAACTTGGTGTTGTGAACCATTTATCACAACAACTAAGAGATTGTAGGAACTCCAATACCAAATGTAGTTTTTAATCTCGTATATAAATTACATGCATATGAATTCTAAAAAACATAAAATAAACAATGTGAGAGCATAACACATAAAACACATATACACAGAGATTTTCCCCTGGATCCCAAAACTGGGACTACCATCTTGAATTTTCATTGTGTTCCTTTCAATTTTATAATACATATTTATACATGCTGAAGCATCCAATACCATGGACCGAAAATCATCGCGTCCAATACCATGCACCGAAAACCATCGTGTCCAAAAACATTTGCGAAGATCATGCACAAAACCATAGGTGGGTCTGCCCAACCTAACATAGGTTCCAAAACCAAAATTTTTCAGGGCACTACCCCGGACCCCATAGAGTGGGCTTACCTGCACCCCTCAAACCACTTGTGACCCCCCCGCTATGCAATCAGCGCAACGAAGGGGGGCTTTGTCCCCGCTCTAAGCCCCTAGTTAACTACGTTGGCTAGTCGTGGAAAGAAAGCTTAGTCAGTTATCCAGCCCTACAACACCCATTGTTTCTCTACACCAAGAGAACTTCTCAGAGCTTACAGATTTTGTCAGTGCATTTGCAGTATTCTTCAAAGTGTCCATCTTTACCAGCAACACCTTTTTGTCTTCTATCATATCCCTCACAAAGTGATATTGAACATCAATGTGCTTTGTCTTTGAATGATATGCAGGGTTCTTTGCGAAGAAAATTGCACTTTGGTTATCACAGTCTATCCTTATAGATCCCTATACTAACCCCATACTTAAACACAATCTCTGTAACCAAACTACTTCCTTGCTTGCATGAGCGTCTGCCATGTATTCTGCCTTTGTAGTTGATAGTGCCACTACAAATTGTTTCTTACTCATCTAACTAACTGCACCTCCAAATAGGTTAAACACATACCCACTTGTAGATCTTCTCTAATCCAAATCTCCAGCCTAGTCTGCATCAACAAAGCCATGAATATCCAACACTCTGTCCAATCCTGATATTCCTTCGTAGCACAAACCATAATCACTAGTACCACACAAATACCTGAAAACCTGCTTCACTACCGTCCAATGCTCCTTTCCTAGTTTTGACATAAAATTGCTCAATACTCCCACTGCATGTGCAATGTCTGGTCTGGTACAGACCATTACATACATCAAGCTACCGAATACACTTGCATATGGAACACAGAACATGTCCTCTTCCTCTTCTTGTGTCTTGGGACACTATTCAGCAGATAACTTTACACCTACAGGAATAGGAACCTTCACTGGTTTACTATCCTGCATATTAAATCTCTGTAACATTGTCTCGACATACTTCCTCTGGTTTAACCAGAGCTTCCTCTTTGCTTGATCTCTTTTAATTTCCATGCCCAAAATATAGTTTGCAGCAACAATATCTTTCATGTCGAATTTGGAGGACAATTGGGTCTTCAAATCCTAGATAATTTCTTTGTCATTTCCAACCAGCAACATATCATCCACATACAAGACCAAATAAATATCATGGTCACTAATTAATTTAAAATACACATAGTGATATGCTTTTCTTCTGGTGAAGCCAAGTCCCCGTATAAATGTATCAAATTTCTGATACCACATCCTTGTCGATTGTTTTAACCCATACAGAGACTTCTTAGACTCACATGCCAGTTCTTTCTTACCCTTCACTGCAAAGCCTTCAGGTTGCTTCATGTAGATTTCCTCTTCTAGATCCCCGTGAAGAAATTATGTCTTCACATCCATCTATTCTACCTCAAAATCAAAAGTAGCAGCAACATATATAAGTAATATAATAGAAGTTACCTTGGCAAGAGGAGAAAAAATATCACCAAAATCAATTCCTAACACTTGGGAATAACCTTTTGCTACCAACCGAGGTTTGTATTTCTCCACCTTTCCTTTTGCATTTATCTTCTTCCTAAACACCCATTTGCTACTAATGCATTTCCTTCCAGCCGCCAATTCCACCAGATCCCAAGCCTCATTTTTGTGCAAAGATGTCATTTCATCAACCATGGCTTCTTTCTAGAGTTTTCCATCCTCTAAATCTACTGCTTCCTCCACAGTTCTAGGATCATCATCAGTAATAGATAAAGCAAAATTTGAATAGAAAGCAGACGAACTATACCTTTCTGGCTGCCTTCTTTCTCGAACTGATCTTCTCACACCCAGAGTTTGTGGCTCTTCATCTTCTAATTCCTCCTCTGATGTAGAGTCTAATTCTTCCTCCTTTAGCTCAAATTCTTCCTCCTTTAGCTCAAATTCTATCTTCTCAAGTTCTTTTGGTTGGAATTCATGTTTAATAACATCTTTCACCTCTCTGAACACCACATTTCAGCTATACACAACCTTCCTTATTACTAGGCTCCAAAGCTTATAACCCTTTAAACCATCCTTATACCCAATAAAGATGCACTTTTCAGATTTATTATCCAACTTGGTTCATTTCTCCTTTGGAACATGTACATATGCATCACATCCAAATACCCTTAGATGTGAAAGAAAGGGTTTCTTACCAGACCATACCTCTTGTGGAGTTTTATCCTCCAACATTGATGAAGGTGATCTATTGACCAGGTAACATGTTGTCTCCACCACCTCTGCCTAGAATTCTTGTCCTAACTCGACACCATTGAGCATGCTTCTTACCCTTTCCATCAACATCTTGTTCATTCTTTCTGCAACTCCATTTTGCTGAGGTGTATATGGAGTAGTCTTTTGCCGTGCTATACCGCACTTCTTACAGAATTATTCAAATTCCTTACTGCAAAACTCTCCATTGTTATCTGTCCTCAGCACCTTTATCTTCTTCTCTATCTGGTTTTCTGCCAGAGCTTTGAATTCTTTAAATTTTTCAAAGACTTCATATTTCTTCTTAAGGAAATATATCCATGTATTCCTTGAGAAGTCATCTATAAATAATACATAGTACACAGACTTTCCCAGTGATGAACCTTCACAGGTCCAAACACATCACTATGCACAAGCTTTAATATATGTTTTCGACCTCTTACCACCAGAGGGGGAACTCATCTGATTCTGCTTCCCATACACACAATTTTCACAGAAATCAAAATCCAGAGAGCTATTACTCATACCTTCTACCATACCTTTACCATGAAGTATTTGAAGGCCCTTCTCTCCAATATGTCCAAGCCTTTGATGTCAAAGCATAGTCTTCTCTCCAAAGACCACTAGATTTTCTACTCCACTTTTAGGAACCACAGAACTATTGCACCCATAAACAACCATGCTACCTTGCAGCTTGTACATAGTTCCAATCTGAACTCCCTGCATGAATACCAGTGCTCCCCAAACCATCTTGCAGGTATCCTTCTCGAACACTTTTTTACACCTACATCATCCAACTTGCTTACAGAAATCAGATTTCTGGCCAATGTAGGAATATGCAGAACACCCAAAAGTGTTATAACCCTTCCACCTTGTAACTTCAACTTTACTTTTCCACGACCAACGATTCTAGCCTTCCTATCATCCCCTAAGAAGAAATCACCACCATCGTATCTCTCATACTCATAAAACCACTCTCTATGGGGAGTGAAGTGAAGGATGCACTTAACTCAATCAACCATGCCTCATTGAAGAAGCCAAGTACACATCCCCACCTTCATCTGAAGTGGTTTTAGCTTCTGTAGAAGGAGCATCATCAGATCCCTTTCCTTTATCAGGTTCTTTAGATTTACATTCCCTTTTGAAGTGCCCTTCCTTTCTGCATTTTCAGCACACCACCTTTACAGGTTTTCCTGGAGATTTAGATCTCCCTCTAGATTTAGA
Source organism: Pinus taeda (assembly GCA_000404065.3). NCBI lineage: Eukaryota > Viridiplantae > Streptophyta > Pinopsida > Pinales > Pinaceae > Pinus > Pinus taeda. The sequence continues at coordinate 11,846 of APFE031107333.1, forward strand.
TCTCCCACTTGATGACTTATTTTTGTTTCTGTTCTGGGATCGTCCTCGTATAGACAAGGCATCACCATTCTGCCTCTCCATATTTTTCCATCACATCTCCTCCGTCAACAAGGATGAGACTATTTCATCAAACTGCAAGGCAGTTGTATTGCTACCTATTGTAATAACCAGACTATCCCATGAATCTGCTAGAGAACACAACAAACTGATGTAGTTATCTTCACTTGAAATTTTAATATCAACATATTCTAACTAACTTACCATAGTATTAAATGTGTTTAGATGCTCTGTCACCGAGTCTCCATCTTTCATCCTCATGTTATACAGCTTTTTCTGCAGGAACAGTTTATTCACCAGAGACTTAGATTGGTACAAAGTCCCTAACTTGTCCCACAAAGCCTTCACCATAGCTTCCCCTGATACATTCAGCAATACTGAATTTGAGACACACAATCATATTGTGCTCTTTTCCTTCTGATCCAACTTGTTCCATTCTTCATCGGATGCTCCCTTTGGATTAATACCCGGATCTATCACAATCCACTGATCTTTATTCACCAACAAATCCTCCATCTTGAGTTTCCACAACTCAAAACTCTAACCATTAAATTTCTCGATCTCTATCTTTCCACTGCTCACGATCTTCTTTCACCACCAGAATCGATCTCGCAGATCTCCCACTGAATAGGGTCTACCACAGGCCCGAGCGAAACCCCTCAACAACAAAGGCGTCCCCTTGAAGCCAAAACTACTCTGATATCAAATGTAGGTTTTAACCCCATACAGAAATTACCTGCATATGAATTCTAAAACACATACAATAAATAATGCGAGAGCATAACACATAAAACATATATACATAGAGATTTTCCCTTGGATCCCAAAACCTTGACTACCAACTTGATTTTTCATTATGTTCCTTTCAATGTTATAATATATATTTGTACATGTCAAAGCATCCAATACCATGGACCAAAAACCATCACGTCCAATACCATGGACCGAAAAACCATCATGTCCAAAAACATGTGCAAAAATCATGCACAAAACCATAGGTGGATCTGCCCAACCTAACATAGGTTCCAAAACCAAAATTTTCCAGGGCACTGCCCTAGACCCCATATAGTGGGGTTACCTACACCCCTCAAACCCCATGTGACCCCCCTGCTATGCAATTGGTGCAACAAAGGGGGGGCTCCGCCCCCCCTCTAACCCCCCGGTTAACTACGTGGGCTAGTCATGGAAAGAATATAACACAACCCAACAATTAACGCATAATCAACTTGGTGTTGTGAACAATTTATCACAACAACTAAGAGATTGTAGGAACTCCATAAGAATAAGGTAGCTTGTCAACTTTCTAATGAGGTACTTAACTTGTAGTCAGTCATTTCTATCTTGCACACATAATGCAAGACTCAAGAATTAGGTCCAAAATGTTATTATTGATAGCCTTGTGACAACTGTAAGATTTTTTCCCCTAAAATATGATAGATGAATTTGATACTGAGGTTGAACTTATTGATGATTTGAAGGAGGAATTTGAGGCTCCTTCCCGTTTAGAAAATGCTATCTTGAAGAATTAAATTTGCAAGATGGAGGAAAAAAATCTTAGTGAGCTAATGAGGTTGCCTATTTAAAATCCTTGGTGGAAATTATTTTTGATGAATTTTCCCCTCTTCAAGAAGATAACAATAGACCATATGATAAATATGAAGCCTTGCAAGAAGATTACAATGCCATGTCAAGCCTTGCAAGAAGATTGCAATGCCATTTTATTGTAGTTGAATCAAAAGAATGATATTATTCAAAGCTTATAGGAGTGCAAATAGAACCTTGAGCTAGAAGTTTGTGGACTACAAAATGCTGAGAAGAAGACTATTTTTGTTGAGTTGCTAAGATCACCTATTACTTATTACACATTTGATGATCTTGATTATAGCTCCATTGTTTGTAAGAAGGTTGATGTTCAGACGTTTGTACTATCACATGCTTTTGTTTCACCCATCTTTGAAAAAGCACTACCAATATTGGGTCCCAATTAATGAGTAAAATGGGATATACTAGAGAAGGAATCAAGAAGAATTGAATAGGAATTATTGTTACCATTCTGCATAAAGCGCATACAACTAGATCTAGTCTTTGATATGCCATTTCTACTAACTCACTTCCTACATTTGATCTTGTTGAATTTGGGAAAATGTCATTTGTTGCAGGGAGATCTTAGACTACATTATTGAAAGAGTATCCCATTTCTAACTATGTTGTGCAAATTAATGAGATGACTACAAGTGTCATTGCAAATGACAATATTGTTGTACTAGGATTTGAGTCTATAGAACATAAATTTGAGCCACCACAAGACCCTTATACAAATCAAATAATTTTAACGAAGAATAAGAAACCTAGTAGCTATGCATTCAACTCATTGCAAAAATGACAAGAAAGGTTGGACTGTGGACCAATTCCATTTATTGAGATTCATTGTGGTTGGATTGAAGGATGGTCATGTCATCATTTGAACATGTGTTTGCAGATTTCATATTTTTGTGTGTCATGGGCTATGCAGTTGTATAATGTTCATTTTGTTTTGTGTTTGTTACAAGTGGTTTACTAGGGATCAATTAGAAATTACGGTTGATGTGAGTTTTTTACTAGATTGTTATCCAAAAAGATTTGATTGCTATTACTCCTTCATTTATGTTTATCGTGAGTGAGTTTGATAATGATAAAGATTATCTTGATGGACAAAGGTTACCTATTTTTTGTACTATGTTCTCTAGTCAGCTAATTGATTGGACCTTGCTATCTTATCATCTTGTTGTCAATGACTATCTTGTATTTCCTTAATCCTGTTTAATTAATGTTGATGGTGGTAGTGTTCAAATATCTTTAGGAGTATTGTTATAGTTTGTTTTGATTAGACAGTCAAAAACAAATTAAGGGGGTAAGTTTTGTTATGTAATTTGTCATCCTCCAAGTTGAGTTTATAAGTTTTTCATACTTCTTGTCTGGACAGTTCAATGTCTACATGATTAATTGTTATTTTGTTGGTTGATGATGGTTTCTTTGGTTGAAGCCTTTGTTTTGGTTCCTCACTAACACTTACTCTTTTCTAAACCTTTTATGTGGTGGTTGTAAGTGTTTGACATTCTTGTGCCTCTGCAACATCTTTTATTTCAAAGATAACCAATTTCATTTAGGTTTCTTGGCTCCCATCTTTAAAACAGTTTACTACCGCTTGATTAGAGAAAGCTTTTGCTCATATTATCCAATAAATCATTATGGATCTACAATTTCAACATCCATATTTTTTTTAGCATTATCAACATCTTTCTCTTTTCTGGACAAGAATCTTTTCTTACAGGTTTTTCCTCTTCTCTTCTCCACTTACAAAAGTTTGGCCTTTTTTCTATGACTCAAATTTTCTTTATATTTATTCTCTACATTTTACTAACAAATTATTAGTACTCATATTTTCCAACACTCAATTTTCCAATAATTCAACTATTATGAATTATAAAATTACCAAAGTTTTTTATATACCTAATTGTTATAACTATCTTGAGATGGGCCTAAATCTCATCTATGGTCAATATGTAATACTCTTACAAAAGCTTTGGCAATAAACTTTTCAAATAAGCCGTTTCTTCCGTTCTTTTTCAATGTACTTTGAAATTTTAGGCCTTAACATGTAATACTTTTACAAAAGCTTTCGCAGTGATGTTTTAAATAAACCCTTTCTAACTTCTTTTTTAAAACCTACTTTGAAATTTTAGGCTTAATCACCCAAGATTATGGAAATATTATTTTAGAAAATCATATAATAACTTCGGGATATAGCTCTAGACAAACTACCATCTTTATGTAAGCTGGATCGAACTCCCACCCTCATCGACAGTTGCAAATTTATGGATACCATGGAGACTTTGGAGCCTCCAATAATATCGGCCCCGAGAAGGTAATTGCCAAGTGGTAAAGAAACGCGTTTTCATTCGTTTTCAGAAATTCCAAAAAAAATCGCATATTATTCCACATTATGTTCTCACCTTTCCATCGCATGCATCTGATTTGATTTTACAGCATATTCACATTCACATCTATCAAGTTTAAATTTCTGAAACTTGTTGAATCATAGAAAAGATTTGCGTTCTCTAATTTTAATGGTTAAGAAATTTATTGCATAACATAAATAATTACTGAGAAGAATAAATATTAAAATAACCAGCAACAACTCTCTAATTTTAATTGTTAAGAAATTTACTGCATGACATAAATAATCACTGAGAGGAATAAATATTAAAATAAACAGCAACAACTATAAACACAAATGTTTATTCGGGAAAACCCCAAATTGGGGAAAAACACAACCTAATAGGATCTCATTAGCATTGGCCAAAACCCTCGCCAATTTGACGAAGTGAGCCTTCACTGCTCACCTCCAAGTCTTTCATTAGAATGAAGTCTTTTCGGAGTTTTGAAAGCTCCATTACATATAATACCATTGGCAAAATACTATGGGTGCACAATACCATGTGCCCAAAGCCATCACTATTTAACTTGATCATTCATTACAATGAAGTCTTTTCAGACTTTTGAAAGCCCCATTACATATAATACCATTGGCAGAATACTATGGGTGCACAATACCATGTGCCCAAAGCCATCACTGTTTAACCTGATCAACTTTGACTCTATCGTGAGTCAAGTTTACCTAACATTAATTAGGTCAGTTTTTTTAATATTTCTAATAATTATCTTAGATTGATTGAGACTCTTGTTTGTCCCGGATCGTCAGTGTTTTTAATATTTCTCATAATTTTATTCGATTGAGACTCTTGTTTCTCACGGATCGAAATGTTTTGGATTTTTTTGTTCGAATTTCTACGTATTTGACGATCGAATTGACGGCAGACGCGCATGGTCATCCCACGCATTTAGAATACGTGGTGTTCAGCGGACCGGAAGACTCTATTTTCTACGTTGGACCGAAGACTTGAAGACTTTAGGGTCTATCTTGGGTTTTCGTTGACTAGACTAGAGTGCCTTGTGATTGCAGGTTGGCATAGGTTCCATCCATAAAAAAGGCCAATGCTAGCATAATGTAAGCAGTTATTGATATTCAGTTATATGGTTATTGCCCTGCCCTGAACGAGAGCAGCAATATGTCAAGTTCTAATATGTCAAGCTCTAACTTACTTTCCATCAAACGCTGGACTTGTTTTATAGCAGCGATATGTCTGCAATCTATCAATGGAACCAACTTCGATTTTTCTGATTACTCTTCTGATTTGAAGAAAATTATGGGGATTAATCAACTCCAACTGAATAACCTAGCGGTGGCCTCAGATATCGGAAAAGTGATGGGTTGGGTCTCTGGACTGGCGTGCGCATATCTGCCAACCTGGGCTGTTCTTGGCATTGGAATGAGCTTGGGAATGGTGGGTTATGGCGTTCAATGGCTAATTTTGAGTGGAATCATCCATCCATTGGATTATTGGCAGGTTATATTCTTTCAAAATTTCTATTTAATATTGTTATCGAAGGTTATATTCTTTCAAAAAATCTATTTAATTTTGTTATCGAAGGTTCTATTCTTTAAAAAAATCTATTTAATTTTGTTATGGTTGAAACATATTGAGGGATGAATTTTTCTTAATCGTACTAGAATTCATGCTAAGTATTGGATATTAGATGTTTCTATGTGTTTTGTGACATGGACTAAACATCTCTCCTCGATGTTTATCTATGGCTAAGAGTTTTGGTCTAACCATAATGGTAATTCTCAACAAGTGGTATGAGAGCTTCAGTCACCAGTTTGATACATACTTGGCTCACTTTGGGGGGAGATTGTTGGACATTGGGTAAACCAACGCTCGAGTGTGTTTCCCTTGTGGATCTTTATCTCGATACATACTTGGCTAGCTTTGGGGGCCCTTGTGGATCTTTATCTCGATACATACTTGGCTAGCTTTGGGGGGAGATTGTTGGACATTGGGTAAACCAACGCTCCCGTGTGTTTCCCTTGTGGATCTTTATCTCTAGTGATGCAATTGTTGACTAATACTTGCAAGTTTTGGTCTAATGACAATAGTGATTCCTAACAAGTGGTATGAGAGCGTAAGTCATGAGTTTAACATACAGTCATCTCGCGTTGGGGGAGATTGTTGGACATTGGGTAATCCAACGGTCCCTGTGTGTTCCGCAACATGGAAAAACCGTCTCTCGTGGATCTTTATCTCTCGCAATGCGATTGTTGACTAACACCTGTGGGTTTTGGTCTAACCACAATCATGATTCCCAACAAATGGTATTAGAGCATAAGTTACGAGTTCGTTACACACCCTGCTCATGTTGGGGGGAGATTGTTGGACATTGAGTAAACCAATGCTCTCAGTGTGTTTCACGACTAACCGCCTCTAGTGGATCCTAATCTTTCGCGATGTGATCGTTGACTAAAATCTGAGGGTTTTGGTATAAAAACAATCGTGATTGCCAACAAATGGTATGAGAGCATAGATCACTAGTTCGTTACACACCATGCTCACTTTGGGGGGAGATTGTTGGACATTGGGTAAACCAATGCTCCCTTGTTTGTTTCATGACATGGACTAATCGCCTCTAGTTTCATGACATGGACTAATCGCCTCTGGTGGATCCTGATCTCTATTGATGTCATCATTGACTAATCCCTATAGGTTTTGGTCTAACAACAATCATGATTTCCAACAAATGGTATCAGAGCATAGGACACGAGTTTGATACACACCCAGCCCATGTTGGGGTTGAGATTGTCCTACATTGAGTAAGTGCTCCCCATGTGTTTCGCGACATGGACTAACCACTTCTAGTGGATCCTTATCTCTGGCAATGCAATCGTTGACCTTTAGGGTTTGGTCTAATGGCAATCTTGATTCCCAACAAGTGATATCAAAGCATAGGTCATGAAATAGATATACACCCGGCTCGCATTCGGAGGAGATTCTTCAACATTGAGTAAACCAGCACACCATCTGTATTTCATAGCATAGATAGAACTAACCGCCTCTTGTAAATCTTTATCTTTAACCATGCCATAATTGACTAACACGTTTTGGTAATTTTAACTTAACCACAGTGGCGAACAAAGCTTCAGATTATTATAAATCTTTCCACGTGATGATTACAAATGTCTTCTCGTATGATTACAAGGAATTGAAATAAGAGTATACTCCCATGGTAGAAATTTTCTAAAAAATATTATTATAGTACGGTGAATTTAAAATATTCACATAAACTTATTGTTGAGGTATTATAGCTAGCTTGGTGTCATCTTTTATGAGATTTAATTTGTTTTCTTGTCAACGCAGGTGTATATATTCTGCTTTCTCGCTGGGAATAGCATTTGTTGGTTCAACACTGTGAGCTTCAAAGCTGCCATTGAAGTTTTCCCGGGGGAGAGAGGAATGGCTTCTGGCTTGAGTACAAGCTATATAGGCCTCAGTCCCGTGATTTACACCTGTCTCTCTTCCATTCTGGACCCTGGGAATCCTTCACTGTACTTACTTTTAAACTGCATAGTCCCCTCTGTAGTGGGTGTAATTGCAGCAGTAATACTGCATTTCTCAGAATTAGAAATGGGGGCCATGGAGGACGATGAAGATAAGAAATACATGATTCTATGCACGCTGATTGCCCTAGCCACTGCTGTATATTCTATAGCTTTTGAGTTCTTGCCCCATGGGAAACGCCAACTTGAAGGTGTGTACGTTGCCATCTTTATCATTCTACTGATGGCCCCTACATATATACCCTTCAAGATTTCCTTAAACAATAGAAGGAATGAAGCGAAGTTAAACACTAACAGTTTATCTCCAGAGCAGCAAAATACCAAAGCAGAAAATCCTGCCATCAACGAGAGATGCGAGGTAAGTTTAATTGAAAGTGAAAATAACAAAATCAATGTTCAAAGCCTAGATATGGAAAACCCACTGCAAACTGTAGACAGTTTCGAGCATATTAAGAGTAGGAGATTCCCACTGATTTCAGTTCCACCACTGGGAGAGGAGCACGGCATCTTACAGCTCTTGGGAAGTATTGATTTCTGGCTTTATTATTTCGTATATTTTTGTGGAGGAACTGTTGGAATAGTTTATATGAACAACCTAGGGCAAATTGTTCAGTCCCTCGGATACTCCAGGACACCGATCATAGTATCTCTTGTTTCGTCCTTTGGATTTTTTGGGCGTATTGCATCCGGGCTTCCCGATTATATCTTGGTATACTAATCCATACATTCTCCTTTGTTGCATATCTATTGTGCATCTTTTCGTATTAGGGTTTTCTATGCTTTCTTAGTATAACGGTATCGTTTTCTGTGAATTAGAAATGCCGGAAGTTGAGAAAGTACCGGGCTCTCCCAGGGCCAGGATGGATGGGCATATGGATAGTTCCCTTGTTTGCAGCCTTCTTCATGCTGACATTCATGAACCCAACCAGCAGCGTTGTCCTTTATGTGAGCACGGCCATGGTTGGAACTTCTGTAGGAGCCATCAGCGCCATAGCCATTCCGATTTCATCAGAGATGTTCGGAATGAAAAGTTTTGGTGTCAACCACAACATTCTTGTCACAAACATTGCATTTGGTTCTCTTCTCTTCGGTGAAGTTGCAGGAATCATCTATGATGACTCGTCTTCTCTTCATTCTTCTGATATGGATGAACATGTAAGAAACTCGGGCGGTCCGCATCTCTGCGTGGGAAGACAGTGTTTCGAAAAGACGTTTCTGCTGTGGGGATGTGTATGTCTCTTTGGAATTGCTCTCTGCGTTGTTCTAAGCATGAGAGCACGCGAGTTGTATGAATCTATCCACAAGGAACGATTCCATGAAACAGATTAGAATTAACCATATGTATTTCATTTATACAAATATCAATATAAAAGCTTGTCCTATATTTTCTGCACGAAAATCGCAACATCAATACCACTGGGTCCGGAACCCTGGCTACAAACGTCGCAGGACCTGTGTCGCATTGATTTCATTAATTTCAGAGTCGAATTCCAACCAGGCCTGGAATTTGACGTTCGGTCGTTTTTTCCATCTTTTTCAACCATAAAAACTTTTTTATGACAAGATATAAAAGAAATACATGGTCGTCGGATCAGGAGGATCCAGGATTAATCCGTTGTGGTTTACAATGTTTTAAAAGAGGCCGACAGGAATCAATAAAATTGGAAACCTACAGTGCCCATATAACTCTTCTGGAAAGGAGATTCAAAATATAGAAGATTCATTTTTTGTTAAACTTGTGACTAAACCGGGTATATCTGTGCCACTTTTATGAGGCCACATAAATTTTGACCAGCAAAAATATAGACAAACCTTAAATGTGATGTTTAAATATTTAAGTGTTCTATCATACAATTTTAATAAATGATTTAGACAGAGGTTAAATTTGATAATTTGTTTACTCGTAGCATTTATGTTTTGTAAATATTATGTAGATTGAGTGTAAATGGGATTCTTACACAAAAGAAGAATATGGAGAAAAAGATTATTCGGACATGACGTAAACTTAATAAAATAATAAATTACTATGTAAAATTGAGACTTCTGTGATCTATCATAGTTATAAGAAAATTTTCGGTTAAAAATTTAAGTAAAACACAAAACAATGATAAGAAAATTTTCGATTAAAAATTTAAGTAAAACACAAAACAATAGAAATGAGAAACAAATGAACTCCATCAAATTTCCACATAACAGCCCAGATAAATTTGAAATTCAAGCCTGATTCCAACTATGTTGTACCCCTATGATAACTTGCGTAAAGAATATATATGCAAATAGGATAACGGCACGTTAACCAATATTTATGTGTATCCTGCCATCACATAAAAGCTGCCAGCGTGTACATAAAACCTGCCAACCTGCCAATGGACGCATGAATGTTTATGTGAACCTGATTCCATTTTATATCAAACCTGAGAGAACGACCATAGGATTTGATATTTGGTCTTTCTCTGGATTTGAATATGTAATATCAGGGATAAAACTTATATAAAGTTTAATTACCTTAAAAAAAAATTTATTTATTTCCAAAACATGTAATTCCATGCAAATTTTCATATCAAGTATTAATTGGAATTATAATGATGTTATAACAAATATATATGTTTATGTGATGAATTATATTATTTTTTCAAATTGAAAATTTACAAATTAAATGGTAAATAGTAACCAAATTAGGATTGAAATATTGGCTTATGTGACCTTGTACATAAATAGTTGTAAATAAAAAATCAAGAATAAAAAACATTGGGTCTTATGAGGTTCTCTATATTCGAATATGTAATATCTTAAAGGGATAAAACTGGTATAAAATTAAATTATTTTTTCTTTAAAAAGAAATTATTTCCAAAACATGTAATTCCGTGCAAATTTTCATATCAATTATTAATTAGAATTATAATGATTTTATAACATATATATGTTTATGTGATGAATTATATTATTTTTTAGAAATTGAAAATTTACCAATTAAATTATAAATCCTAATTAAATGAGGAATGAAATGTTGGCTTATGTGGCTTTGTACGTAAATAGTTGTAAATAAAAATTCCAGAACCAAAAACATTGGGTCTTACGAGGTTCCCCATGCGACCGCAAGAATACTCAGACGTTGTTCGATCTGCGTGATTCTCTAATTCAAATCTCTCAAATGCATGTGCATGTGTTCAAGGGAGCGAAGGATATCGATGTGGTTATCATGTTATCGCTCATTCCATCAAAAATCTTATATTTGAAAAGGAATTTTTTTGAGAAAATGCTTCCCCTCAACCTGAGCTAATTCTCCTTGTATATACGTTAGTAGATAAAAAACATTATAATATTTTGATTAATATTTTCATTAGATAGCTGCGCCATTTTACTAAAAAAAAATCATAATAATTTCCAAACCATTGGGAATTTAAATAGCATGTAGGGAATCAAAATAGCATGTATCGACGGTAAAACATTTAAATGACAATTTTACCATTTACTGAAATTTAAACAATGCTTGCAACCAAAAATACATAACATAAAATAATTTAAAAAATGCACCCACTTTATTTTATTAATAGTTATAAAAACAATATATGTCCATACAATTAACAATGAATCCCTTTCCAATGGCATGGACAACTACTCATAAAATTGCTAAACTAAAACATTGAATCTCACTTGTGAAGCTTGGATAGACTCACCAAGGAGATACCATCACAGGTTTCATCTCGAGATTAAAAAATCAAGATGGGAGTTCTCTACAAAATATCAATATGATCAACAAAACCATGTTTATGCAAATTCCTTGTTCCTCTTCCCTTTTAAAGGATTGATAAAACTCTTTCCCATCTTCTAGAAGACTTTATTTTATTAATTTTCTATTCTCACTTTACTTATTTTATTTAAGTTACTCTTTTAATTTAAGTTATTTTTAAGTCACTTTTTACATCAAAAGGGATTATTTTGCTTCTTCAAAAGCCTTTGTGCCAAAAACCATCAATGGTAAATCGCATGGGAAAATGCTATGTGCAAATAGAACAAAAAATACCATAAATATCGTATTTTTCTACCTCTGCATTGTAAAGGTCTATTTCACTCATGTAACCTTACTGTCACCAGCGCTAGAGGTCCATCCTCGCCACACCATTAGGGAAACTAGAGAAAGGAATATTACGAATCCTCCTGCCCCAAGTTGCTTTCCCTCAAGCAATTTTCATATGTCTACGAGTCTAACTGTCTAAAGCAGTTAAGTATCAATACTAGGATCCCATATGAACCACTAAACCATCACAATATGCCACTATATCACTTAATCAAGGATAGATTTATCGATGAAACTCTTTCCCATCTTCTAGAAGACTTTATTTTATTAATTTTCTATTCTCACTTTACTTATTTTATTTAAGTTACTCTTTTAATTTAAGTTATTTTTAAGTCACTTTTTACATCAAAAGGGATTATTTTGCTTCTTCAAAAGCCTTTGTGCCAAAAACCATCAATGGTAAATCGCATGGGAAAATGCTATGTGCAAATAGAACAAAAAATACCATAAATATCGTATTTTTCTACCTCTGCATTGTAAAGGTCTATTTCACTCATGTAACCTTACTGTCACCAGCGCTAGAGGTCCATCCTCGCCACACCATTAGGGAAACTAGAGAAAGGAATATTACGAATCCTCCTGCCCCAAGTTGCTTTCCCTCAAGCAATTTTCATATGTCTACGAGTCTAACTGTCTAAAGCAGTTAAGTATCAATACTAGGATCCCATATGAACCACTAAACCATCACAATATGCCACTATATCACTTAATCAAGGATAGATTTATCGATGCCTAGATCCCAGATCAACATTTGAGTCCACTACTCACAAATAGATCCACTGGCATATGAATCGCCACCTGGATCCCAATCCAATCACCGACTCAAATTGCCATTAACAGATCCTCTTAGATCCCAATGCCACCAAATTTCATAGCCCTTGGTCCAAGGCTCTAACTTTATTATGTCCCTACCTACGAATGTCCTCCCAAGAATCATCTCATCAATCAGGTACCAACTCATAATCTCATGTGTGTAAATACTCACACGAGAAACAATCCCATCATGTTGATGTTGTGATACTTTAATCCTAATTTGGATGCTCCTAAGTTGTCAGAAATTTGCTCGGTCCTGGCCCACCTATAAAACCCATCTAGAAAAATTTCTCCCTTTTCCTTCAATGCACAAAGGTGTGTTGATAGAGTTGCAAGCCTTGTCAATGTATCCCTAAAGAGGGTTTTTTGCAATTCCCAAGTATATTCCTTTTGCTATCTTGTGAGGGACTTGAATCATTCCTCAACACTAGATATCTCGGCTGCTGATTGGACACAAATGCTTATGAGCTCCTTGATTTTCCACTTCTCCTGTAAGACAGTGCCTCAAACTGTTACTTTACTTCAACATCATAAAATTTGTCTTGAAATGTTTAATCTTCTCGTAGAAGTCTTCTCCTCACAGTTTTGGTGCCCTGCTAAATGCATATGTATATACCTATACCATATTAATAACTAGCTCCAAAGACGGATGATCTACTATCTCAGTCACATCTCCAATTTGAGCTTCTCAATGATTATTCACAACATCTGTATCATCCACATCATACCCATGCAGCTCTCAATGTTCATCATGTTGGTTTACCACTATTGGCTCATCTCGCAAGTCTCGATGAATGCTCATAGAATCTGTCTGGTGCTCATGTGAACAATTATTAACATCCACACCTAATTGTTTGTATTCTTCATGGATGTCCTCCTATAAATCTATGGAACTAGTTGTACAAGATTCTACCTCAACAACACCATTAGGAAGGATTTCCTCCTTCACTTCTCCATGCAATTCTAAGTTCTTGTCATGCTAGCTCATGATTGTTCACTTACTCTTCAAATAACACCTCATTATTTCTCACTATCTACACTTGAATGCCTCATATTCTTCATGGGTACTTTCTTGAAAATTAATATACCCAACTATAAAACAATCCTCATGGTTGATTCCTTTGTTGTCTCCCTCCTATCACCTAGGCATGAATGGTTATGTGCCCAACTAACTCGTACAAATTTCGTTTCTTCTGAGTCTTTTGTCAGAAGACCCATAAAAATAAGGCAGGTGAAATTCTCGGCCACTCAAAAGAGTTATGGAAAAGATTCATGTCCTCTAATTTTCATTATGTTAGGTTTTAATATTTATCATAATTTTCTTCAATTGAGACTCTTGTTCGTAATGGGAATGAAATGTTTTGGATTTTTTTATTTAAATTTGAAAATCTCTTGTATTTTTTGCTTTATGCATTATGGAATTTGACAATCAAGATATTGGAGACATGAATGGTCATCCCACATTGGAGACGCACATGGTCATCCCATGCATTTAGAATATGTGATGTTCAGCAGACCAGAAGACTCTATTTTCTACGTCAGACCAAATACTTGAAGACTTTAGGGTCTTTCTTAGCTTTTCTTTGAGTAGACTGTAGTGTTTTGTGATTGCAGATTGGCATAGGTTCTGTCCATAAAAATGGCCACTACTAACATAATGTAAGCAATTATTGATATTCAGTTATATTGTTATTGTCGTGCCCTATACGAGAGCAGCAATATGTAAGCTCTAACTTACTTTTCATCAAACAATGGACTTGTTTTATAGCAGCAATATGGCTAAAATCTATCAATGGAACCAACTTTGATTCTTCTGATTACTCTTCTGAATTGAAGAAAATTATGGGGATTAATCAACTCCAACTGAATAACCTAGTGGTGGGCTCAGATATTGGAAGAAAAGTCATGGGTTGGGTCTCTCGACTGGCCTGCGCATATCTGCTCATCTGGAATGTTCTTGGCGTTGGAATGAGCTTGGGAATGGTGGGTTATGGAGTTCAATGGCTAATATTGAGTGAAATTATGGATCCATTGGATTATTGGCAGGTTACATTCTTTTAGAATTCTATTTAATTTTTTTAACAAATTGAGGGATGATTTTTTCTGGATTGTACTAGAGTTCCTACAAAGTGTACAAGGCATTCAAAGACATGTTGGAGTTTTTGCAAAGTATACGAGGAACTCAAAGACTTGTTGGACATTTGGAAAATTAAAGCTCCCGTGTGTTTGGCAACATGGACTAAATGCTTCTCGTGGATCTTTATCTCTTGCAATGCGATCATTGAATAACACCTGTGGTTTTTGGTCTAACTACAATTGTGATTCCAAACAAGTGGTATCAGAGTGTAGGTCACGAGTTCGATACACACACAACTTGCGTTTGGGGGGAGATTGTTGGACATTAGGTAAACCTGTGCTCTCTATATGTTTCGTGACACAAACTAACCGCCTCTTGTGGATCCTTATCTCTAGCAATGTGATTGTTAACCGACACTTGTGGATTTGGTTCTAACGACAATCGTGATTCCCAACAAGTTATACCAGAGCATAGGTCATGAGTTCGATAGACACTCGGCTGGCATTGGGGCAGATTGTTGGACATTGGGTAAACCAACACTCACAATGTGTTTCACAACATGGACTAATCACCTCTAGTAGATCCCGATCTTTGGCGATGTAGTCATTGACTAACACCTGCGGGTTTTGGTCTAATGACAATGATTCCCAAACAAGACGAAGCTTCAAGATATTATGTGTTTCAAGATATTATGAGTTTCTTCACGTAATGATTACTACAAGAAATCAAAATAAAATTATAGACTCTTTTCAAAATTATGCACTCTTTCCATGGTAGAAATTTTCTTAAATATTCTTATAATATGGTCAATTTAAAATATTCACATATACTTATTGTTGCAGTGTTATATCTTGCTTGGTGTCATCTCATATGAGATTTAATTTTTTATTTTGTCGATGCAGGTGTATATATTCTGCTTTCTCGCAAGGAATAACATTTGTTGTTTCAACACTATGAGCTTCAAGGATGCCATTGAATTTTTCTCAGGGGAGAGAGGAATGACTTTTGGCTTGAGTACAAGCTATGTAGGCCTTAGTCCCATGATTTACACCTGTCTCTCTTCCATTCTGGACCCTGGGAATCCTTCATTGTACTTACTTTTAAACTTCAAAGTCTACTTTGTAGTGGGTGCCATTGCAGCAGTAATACTGCATTTCTCATAATTAGAAATAAGGGCCATGGGGGACGATGCAGATAAGAAATACATGATTCTATACACATTGATTTCCCTAACCACTACTATATATTCTATAGCTTTTGAGTTATTTCCCCATGGAAAACACCAACTTGAAGGAGTGTACATTGCCATCTATATCATTCTACTGATGGACCCTACATATATACCCATCAAGGTTTCCTTAAACAGTATAAGGAATGAAGGAAAGTTAAATGCTTAGAGTTTATCTCTAGAGTAGCAAAATCCCAAAGTGGAAAATCCTGTCATCAACGAAAGATGTGAGGTGAGTTTAATTGAAACTAAAAATAACAAAATCAATGTTCAAAGCCTAGATATGGAAAACCCATTGGAAATTGTACACAGTTTCGAGCATATTAAACGTAGGAGATTCCCACAGATTTTAGTTCCACCATTGGGAGAGAAGCACGACATATTACAACTCTTGGGAAGTATTTATTTCTGGCTTTATCATTTCGTATATTTTTCTGGAGGAACCGTTGGAATAGTTTATAGGAACAACCTAGGGCAAATTGTTTAGTCCCGCAGATACTCCAAGACACTGATCATAGAATCTCTTGTTTCTTTCTTTAGATTTTTTTGGTGTATTGCATTAGGGCTTCCTGATTATATCCACGTATAATGATATACACATTCCCCTTACTGTCATATGGATTGTAATTTTTTTGGTTAGCGTTTTTCTATTTTCTTACTAGATCGGTAATGTTTTATGTGAACTAGCAATGCCAGATGTTCAAAAAATATCGTCACCAGCCAAGGCTAGGATGGATGGGCATGTGGATGGTTTCGATGTTTGTGGTCTTCTTCTGTAAAATACATGAGATTGGAAACCAAATCAAAATGTATATTAATTGATCTGTGAGAATTATGCATATGATGTACATATTAATACATAAAGGAAACAATTGAATTAGGTCTTGGGAGTTCTTAGACTCTAGTAACTACCCAAACTGACCCAAGGTTAATCCCAAGGATTATCTATCTAACATTCACCCCTTAATCCGAAGGGATGTACCAAAGTTTAAGAATGAAAGCTCAAAATCCAAAAATGCATCTCAACCAACAACTGAATGTCTCTCAAAAAATGGTTTTTAGGGATGACCACAAACTAATATGGAGAAACTCAAAGTCTCAACCAACAAAAGCTCTGGAACCTTCATAGTAGTTCTCTAAACAACTGAAAATGTGGTTTTAAGGTGACCAAAAACTTAGGAACTATCACAGAAGTTCATCGAACAATTCCAAATATGGAAGTGATAGTTCTCAAACAACTTAATCAACTAAACTCTCACTCAGGCTCGATTGACATCTTGAACTTGAACCTGTAGTAGACCATCAACAAATCCCCCCTTGTCGAATATAGGGTGAGAAGTACTCTTCATCACTGTAAGGTTGATCATCACTCTAGAACATATTCTTCGGTATGACCTGTAAATCTTCTTGGTTGTTTTTGTCCAATCTTAGGAATCAATGCATCCAAAATTCAACCGCTCTCTTGCAATATTCTTATTTCTAGAACACCTATTTGTATAATAATTTCACTTTCCACAATGCTACAAGTGAAGATCAAAACACCGATCTTTCACATGTCCAACTATGTTACACTGTTGGCATCTGTGAACTTGTTCTGGATCAACATCCTCTAGAAATCCAGCACTTTGTAATTGTATAGGTTTAGCAAAATTTGGAATGTGAAAAGATACATCTAGAATATCTTTGCCATAACCCAAACGAATTATGTGTTTATTGTGTGTAATCTCTTCCCATGGTCTTATAAAATTTTTGGCAACAACAGGCTCCACATTTGTATGAAAATGACTCTCACATACGGTTGCTTGAATGCGACTTTCCAATGCACTTGAATTTGCACTTGAAATTACTTCATTACTTTGATCATTTTCTGACTGATGATTGGGCTTAAACAAAATGTTGTTCTGAACAAGAACAGGTTCACAATTCTTGTTCTGTAATTCATGTAGTTCATCTCGCTGAAACTTGGATTCTAGCTCCAAGAATTCAGTTTTGTTTTTCACATTTTGCAAACAAGAGTGGATGTGAGAAAGTTTGTGCTTACTTACTTGGACACTGTTATGAAATGTAGATGACATTAAATTGTGTAATAACTTCAACAAATCATCGAATTTGGCCATTTTCTCGAATAATCAACTTTGAAAAATGGGTGCCTGGTACTACTAAAAATGAACCCAATACAATCAAATTGATGATGATTTAACTGGTTGTCAAATTCAACCGATCATGCACCCATGAACATTGATGATACACTTTTAATTAAACTTTAGAACCATAACTTTAAGTTCACGTCTTCAATTTTGACTTTTAAACATTAACAATATTTGTTGTAAAAACACAAAATTTCTTCCAAAAATATCTTGTCAAAGATTTGAACTTGACCTTCAATATACCAAATGTAACAACACAAGCTTTTTTAACCACAATACCATTTTTCTTCTTCTTAATTTTATCTCCATAAACTCTATTATTTAAACTTCAACAAAAACAAAATCAAATTTTGATGTCATTCCCCATAAGCTCCTTTTCTTCACTTGCCACCTATCAAAATTACTCCATTTAATGAAAATAAGAGAAAGGCAAGCCTTACCACTTCTCAAAAAATTTCGCCAATATGCCACAACCAGCCATATAAGATAATTAACTTATCGAACCATGCTTCAAAATCTTATTCTCAATGTTATTCACTTCAAAAAATAAAATAAAATGCTTCAAGCAACCTCTTTTGAAACCTCGATTTCGGATGGTTCAAAGCCCTCCAAGATTTTAGAAGAATCTGCCTCGGCTTCTTGGAACCTTTGGAAACAAATGCTCTCTCCCTCCGTAACGTCCAACAACATTTTCGAAATGCTTCAAAATGCTCTGAGAACAGAGTACAACGGACATAATTTATTATTTCCAGCAGAATTTGACTTCAACATTGATTTTATTGCTCATTATTCCATTCACTTAGACGCCGACAGGAGTTTTGAATGGTCATTTTGTTCCTTGCTATAAGACATGATTGATTCCCATCTAAGTTTGCTGCTCCATGTTGCAGCAACACTTCAGTATGCACTTAGAAGCCTTACGAACAATTGCGAAAACAATCGCCAAAGTAACTTAATCGAAAACAATACTGACACTGAAAAACCTCCTCGAATTGTTGGCAAAAGGTTCCATTTTCTGATGGTGTAATTGATTTTACGCAGATATGATATGGCACCACAATCTACATTAAAAATGATTGATATCGATGTTCATCACAAATACATAAGCGCCAATGGTCAGTGAACCAGATCAGGCGTCTCGCTCTAGTGCTGCTTCGAGACTGTTGCTTGCAAGTGCCACAGGAACTTCTAACGTCATGTTCTCTGGGTAGAAGATTACTACAAGGCTCAACACTGAAATTACAGTCACATTCATTTGAAGAACACATTTACATTCACTCTGCATTCTCTCATCCCACCAGTCTTGTTCCAGGCCTCCTCCGCAGTCAATCTTTAGCGTAATCTTTTCCTAATCCGTCACGGTCATGTTTTTCTGCTTCAGTTATGTTCAAACACCCTTCGAGCATGAATTCCTGTTAGCGACATCACGCTTCCAGCGTGAATCCTAGCCAACAACATTTTATAGATAACCCCAAGAACAAAACTTCTTTTCAATATTCATTTCTACACGCCAAGACCAAAGTTGACACGGATCATACGCTAATGTAAGTAGAATGTCAATCATAGAACACCCATATGCACTCTTCTAATGAATTTTGTTGGGGATTTTTCTGGTAAAATCCCAAAAACACAAAAATTCAAGCACACAGAGGCAATGCTCTGTTTCCTTTACTCCAGGATCCTTTTGCAAAGGGAAGCCTTCTTAAAAAAAATTACTGAGAACAGAGTATTGCACCACCATAAAAAGATTTCTATTCATTAAAACAAAATTACTGATACATATTCATCCTCTTTGCTGAGAGAGATTCACCCAAAAACATTTCACTCAAAGAGAAAATTACTCTGCTTCTGTTACAATTGATTTTTACACTGCTGTGTAAAATCTACATTCACATTTACTTCTGTAAAAATGGCCTTTTACATTTACTGCTGTAGAATATAAAAATTCTTACAAAGTTTACTGCTGTAAAATTTCTTACATAACTTGCTCCGCTTCATTTGAGCAATACAAAACACCAAAAAAAAATTACAACCCCCTCATATACATATGGGTTCCTCCTTTTTTTAATACAGATCTTCAACCTTGCACTGCTGTGCAATCCTCTGGTTCATGAATCCTCGCTGCTGCGAACTCATGCTCCTCCCGTGTGCAATACAAAAACTATATTATGTTCAATGCACATACCATAAAAACTATATGGTAAAAACATTAAAAAAACATTGACTTGCCCATACCATTATTTAATTCACGCCCATACATGCCGTAAAAAAAAACATAAATATCTACCTACGCATATGACAATTTATTAATAAAAGGTATGGTCAATTAAAATTAATTTTACTCCACACAACATTAACTGCAGGCTCGTATGCATCTTGGAATGCAATCAACGGTGGAGAACGCTGGAGCAAATCGGACGGTGGACAAAGATATCGGAAGGACATTTTTAACTGACATTTACCTTCCGAGAAGTTGTCAGAGGGTGATGTCACGCCTCAGCCACGTGTCAACTCTATATCTTCTCGGAGCGCCTATGTACAAAAACTTCCTTTACGGAAAGGCGGTCCGAGAAACTCACCGGCGGTTTTATGGTTTTGCTGCTGTGGTTTCGGGGGTTGGTACGACTGCGTTGAAATTACATTTTCAACACTCCCCTTTAATTTCAACTGCTGGGAATTCGGTCATACCCAGACACTTCCTAAAAAATTCAAAGCTTTTCTGATCCAATGGCTTTGTCAAGATGTCTGCAACCTGTTTTTGAGTCCTGCAATGTTCTAGGACAATTTCTCCATTGTTCACCAATTCTCTGATGTAGTGAAACTTTGTATCAATGTGTTTCGTTCTCTTATGAAACACTGAATTCTTTGACAGTGCAATAGCAGAGCTATTGTCGCAAAAGATCACTGTTGCTTTTGCCTGCTCTTGGCCTAAGCTCCTCAACATCCTTCTCATCCAAACTGCTTGACATGCTGCTGCTGTAGCTGCCACATATTCAGCCTCTGCTGTAGACAAT